>JALHBL010000731.1:0-59718 GCA_023638675.1 Camponotus pennsylvanicus | reverse complement strand
AAATCTATCTTATCGTCGTTGTAAATAACGTAGCTGCGTCCAGCGTGCGTGTTTATCGCGGCGTTTATCCTGGCCTTGCGCGGAAATCCTACGTATTCGACGGATCTCGGCCATCCTATTTTAAGTTGAAAATTCGAATCGGCGAGGTAAACGAAGTCGCCCGCGAATATCACGATGTCGCCCGAGGGTCTCTGATACATGGCCGATATGCGTGTGATTGCGGGGAAGAAACTTGAAGTAGTCGGCGAACGAGAAGGGCGCGCCGTAGCGTCTCTCCTTCATATCGATCGACCATACGTTGCGTTTACGTGCGACGTACAAACGATGATTCATGATTAACGCTCCGTCTATGCGCGTCAAGGCGCACAGATCTACGGTATTGGTGGGAGCGAGCGTCGTCTTTGTCGTCTTCGTAGTCGTCGGCGTCGGCGTCGGCGTAGTCGTCGTCGTCGTCGTTGTCGTCGTCGTCGTCGGAGTAGTGCTGACGATCGTCGGAATCGAGGCTCTCGCGATCCGTAGAGATTTCTTATACTTATAACGTCCTCTATGCTGAGTCTAAGCAGAAACCGTCTTTCCTCCGTAGGCGTATAGGCGTACATGACGGAATCTTCGTTCAGGGCTGTGAGTCAGACCCAGAGTGTGACCGATCTCGTGCGCCAGGGCGTCTGAAGGAGATACAACTTGTCTGACGGAGGTCTCGTTAGCGTGATACGCCACGGTTCCGTCTCGTCGACGTGTACCTCGCTCACGTGATTAGCTACCCCCCGTCGGAAAGAACGCGAGCGACGGCCGCTCCCGGACCTGCGAACGGTGACGGACACGCGTCCCTGTCTCCGCTGTTCTCAGAGCGCGTGACGGCCCGATTGATAGGATATCAGTATATCGGGCCGTAACGTGTCGCGCGAGAACGTCAGGGAGGATTGCTCCGACCATAGAGCGAACGCGGTCTGAGTCGTGCGTAGAGTGTCTCTGCCAGCTAGTCTGAAGTTTTCCACGTGAGATGCGTCTTTGGCCACTTTCGCGTCAACGGGCTGTAAGCGTGAATGTCCGCGGCCAACGCATCGCGGCCTGCGCATGACGCGAATCGTTTCCACGTTCAGAATACCGCGTTTCCTGGTAGACTGTAGTATTCCTGAAACAACGATAGCGCGTTCGCTCAGGGAGGTCGCGTTGTCTAACAAAGATGACTGCTGATTCTCATCGTTCTCCAGAAAGCCGTATGTCCGCAGATAATGAGACGCTTCCGCGACGTCATCGTCGGTCAGCACCGTCGCCGTAGCCGCCGTCGTTGCCGCCGTCGCGGCGACGAACAGGAACATCGATAGCGCGAGCGATAGCGTGACGCGCGTCATGGCTCTCGCGAGCGTCGTCGAGGACGGCGAGCGCGCGGGGATCGAGACGATTGCGAACTATCGGGTGCGCGCGCGAGTTTTCCAGCGATACTTCGCTTCCCGAAAGCGCGAGGAAGCGTCGGTCGTGAGGGGAAGGAGGAGGGAGGAGATGCGTCTAGGCGCGCGAGAACTGGATTCGAAAAAAAAATATGATCGTTTATTTTTGTCAAATTTCGGAGCGTTTATCGTACATATGCTAGCTCTACATACATAAAGTGACAGTAATAGGATGTACGAGTTGATAAAATGTTAGTCGTTAAGAGTATGTATAAGACTAATTATTGATAGGAAACATCTAAGTTATACATACACATATACATGTCACTACATATATTTACATATACATGTCACTACATATTTACATATACGCGTTAACGCGAGCGCGAGATATCTCGATTCACATATCTCGATTCACATATCTCGATTCACATATCGCGTAATTGATCGCGTCTCTCCAACCACCAGTTGTGCAGTTTACACACGTTTTCTAACGCGCAATTCTTCGCGTGGTAGGCGCAGCGATAGGAGCGCGTCGCGGCTAGCGTTCGTAGCGGTCCGATGTCCTCGTAATCGGCGTCTATGGTCTCGATCGCCAGGTCGTATTGCTCCGCCACTTCTCCCGCGATGTCGGCCAGCCACTTCTTCTTCTCGTGACCCTTGACGTAGATTCTCGCCGTCGCGTTCGATTCGAGATCCCTCGACGCGCGATATATAGCGTCGCGGACGATCTGCCTCGCGTGTCTGTATTCCACGTATCCATCGCTCCAGTGGAATTCGTGGTGATTCAGAGTCAGCCAACAGGCCTGTGACTTCTCGCTCTTCGTCAGCAGATTCCACGACATCGGAGCGCGAAAGATGTGATGCGTCAGATCTCGACCGTTCGCGAGTATCGCCACCTCCTTCGTCACGAATCGCTCGTTGACGACGAAACCCTGCAGATCAATGAAGATCGGCGTCGCGATATCGCTCGTAACCGTCGCCGTCATCGTTGGAAGAGAGATCGACGACGTTTATTCACGTCTCCCGAGTCGTCCGAGCGAGAGTCTCGCCGACGCCGACGTTTTCGCGATTTCCAATTCCCTCTCTCTTTCGTCCTCATCTCGCTCTTCCTCTTCCTTCTCCTTCCATTCGACGGGTCGATGCGCCGTTTACAGGATCTTACGCACGACGTTCGTCAGCGGATTGTACTCCACCACGCGATCGTGAATGATGAGACAATACGCCGTGGTGTTGGAAGGAACGTTGTCTTTGCAGTCGAATTCCAGACGAACGTCCACAGTGGCGCTCTTGACCGCCTCGTTTTGGCGGGAACAATCTATCACTACGAGCGGACCGCAGTATAGAAATTTGTTCATAGTCAAGAGCGTTTCGTCGCTCTCGGATCTGTAATACGTTCGTCGAAATCGCGCGTACGCGTCGTACAGTACGGCGATCTTGTTTTTATCGAAGTCCAAATTCATATCGTCATAGCGTCGGCCATTACAGGACGGACGCACAGAGAGTTTTTAGTGGGTAGGGGCCGTTAAATAGGCCGAGTCCCACACTCCCCCGGTCTACGGGGACCGGGGGTGCGTAAATGCATTTTCTCCTCTCTCGTAAAAAAAAAAAAAAAAAAAAAGATCTAGGCCCTGGTCATGGGGGAGGTTGGCGGCACTCTGAGGTACCTCTTCACGAGGTGCCTCAGGGAGGGGGTCTTCCCTCCCTTTGGAGAGAGGCGAGACTAGTCCTCCTCCCGAAGGGAGGGAGGGACTGACGACCCATCGGCTTACCGACCTTTCTGTTTGTTGGATTAGGTCGGTAAGCTGATGGAGCGTGTATTGATGGGGCGTCTTAACGAGCACCTGCAACAGGTTCCGGGGCTCAATGACCGCCAGTTCGGGTTCAGGGCGGGCCGGTCGACCATCGACGCGATCGATTGTCTGCGGGCCTGCTCGGACCGGATAGTCCAGCACGGGAGGGTGGCGTTGGCTGTGTCCTTGGACATAGCCAACGCATTTAACACCCTCCCGTGGGACAAAATAGGGGCGGGGTTACTGGCGCACGGGGTCCCGGGTTACCTGTCCAGGGTAATCCGGGACTATTTCATGGGAAGGAGCATCTCCTACCGCGATGCCGAGGGGGGTGTGCAGGCGGCCCATCGTGCGCGGTGTTCCGCAGGGGTCTGTATTGGGCCCGTTGCTGTGGAACATTGCGTACGATGAGGTGTTGGGGAGGATCCTCCCCCCGGCTGCCATGTCGTCTGTTATGCAGACGACACGTTGGTGGTGGCCGGGGGAGGGACTGGAGGGACGCGATCGCGTTGGGCAATATCGCGGTGGCCGGAGTGGTCCGCGGTATAAAGGCGTTGGGCCTGAAGGTGGTCCCCCGGAAGACGGAGGCCGTCTTTTTTCATGACGGCTCCCGGGGGGCCCCCCCAGGCTCACCTTCGTGGTGGACGGGCACGACGTCCAGGTGGGGACCCGGATGAAATATCTGGGTCTCCACCTGGACGGAAGGTGGACCTTCGAGGAGCACTTTGCCCAGCTGGCCCCCAGGATGGGGGGTGGCGACCTCACTGGCGAGGCTGTTACCCAACTTGGGGGGGTCGGACGGCCGTATCCGCAGGTTATATGGGGACACGGTCGGATCTGTGGCCCTTTACGGGGCTCCGATCTGGGCGGATGCTGCCTCGGGGTCCAACAGGATCAGGGGCGTGCTGCGTGGGGTGCATCGTCCCATAATTTTGAGGGCTGCGCGCGCGTACCGCACGATCGCGTATGCGGCGGCGGCGGTTTTGGCGGGCTCCCCCCTGGAGCTCCTGGCACCTGGCCAAGCGACTGCATACTGGGAGATCAGGGAGCTCCGTGGGGGGGGGAACCATTGTGGGTCCGGGGGCCAAGAGGGTCAAAGGTCGTAGAGGGTCCTCGTGGACTGGCAACTGCAATTAGCCGGGCCGGCCCACGAGGGTCAAAGAGTGGTGGAGGCCGTTCTCCCTGTATTTAGGGAGTGGATGGACCTGGGGGCGCATCACCTTCCGGGTGGCGCTGGTGATGACCGGGCACGGTTGCTTCGGTTGTTACCTGTGCCGCATCGGGAGGGAAGCGACCCCCGGGTGCCACCACTGCGGTGGGGACCGGGACACGGCGCAGCACACTCTCGAGGCCTGTCCGGCATAGGAGGTGCAGCGCCGTGCCCTGGTTGCGGTGGTGGGAGAGAATCTTTCCCTCTGCGCCGTGGATTTCGGGCTTTATTTTGCATTGTAGTCAATCTCTTTATATGTTTCTTTAATTGAGTATTACATCGGTTACTTTTCAGGATAATTTTGTTAGCCAAATTAATTTTTTGGTTAGCTTCTAATTGTTTTTTAGACATTTAACTTCATCAACTTCTTCGTTGCATCTGTCTTTTGAATAGTATTAAAAATAAAAATATTAATAAATGATTAAAAAATTATTAAAGTAAATAAATTATTATTAAAATTAAATATTAAAATAATTTTAAAAAAATTAATAAAATAGATATAATAAAATAAATAAAATAAAATAAAATAAATAAATAAAATAAAATAAATAAATAAAATAAAATAAATAAATAAAATAAAATAAAATAAATAAATTAATTAATTAATTAAAAATTAAAAAATTAATAATTAAAATAATTAAATATTAAAATAATTAAATTGTTCAGGATTCGTATTGCGAGTCTAATCTGTTCGAAAATCATAAAAATCATCTGGAATTAAAATTCGCAAAATATTTCAAATTATATTCTATAATTCAAGAATTCAAATTTAACGGGCGTCAAGAATCTTCTCGAGCTTTCGATACTTCATAAAAACGCGACCGTTCCCGTTATCTCGCACTTTTTCAACGATCGAGAAACGCTGATCATAAACATTGACAATAACAATGTCAACCGTCGAAATCAGCGTAACGTACGGGCATGCGCGCCCATACGTCACGATCAGCTGATTGCCAATCAGCTGATCTAAAAAGACTGCGCGCATGGCAATCGCGAAAAAGCCGACGTCAGACCTCATCGGCGGCCAATAGTACGCGGCGCCCCGAGGTCACCGTCAAATTATAAAATTTATTGGTCCACGTTGCAACGGGCCCAAAATCACACACGCTATAAAACGGGCACCGCACATGAGCCCTGTCGAAGTCTCGCACTTTACGCTCAACCGCATTTTCGCTAAACCGCTTAGATAAAACCGCTACTTTTTTATAACGACCGCAATTCCGCTTTGACTACGAATAACCGCTTCGCTTGGAGAAACCGCTTTTTTGTAACGCCGCAAAGTTACGCCGCTATTTCGGCTCCGGTCTCATCTCGACGTCTGCACAGTCAGTGTCTGAAACTTTTGTACATTTTTTGTGACTATAATTTAATTTAACGGTGTGGTGTCAACAATAAAAATCAAAACTACAAAAAAATTACGTGTCGTGTAGAGTCCTTATAACTATAAGAAATCTGTCTAGTCCTGGTCTATCGCGCTCCGCTAAATTCTGCGCTGTCGCGGGAATTCTTCAGTCGCTTCGCGAACATTCTGGGTTCAGGGCGGGCCGGTCGACCATCGACGCGATCGATTGTCTGCGGGCCTGCTCGGACCGGATAGTCCAGCACGGGAGGGTGGCGTTGGCTGTGTCCTTGGACATAGCCAACGCATTTAACACCCTCCCGTGGGACAAAATAGGGGCGGGGTTACTGGCGCACGGGGTCCCGGGTTACCTGTCCAGGGTAATCCGGGACTATTTCATGGGGAGGAGCATCTCCTACCGCGATGCCGAGGGGGTGTGCAGGCGGCGGCCCATCGTGCGCGGTGTTTCGCAGGCGTCTGTATTGGGCCCGTTGCTGTGGAACATTGCGTACGATGAGGTGTTGGGGAGGATCCTCCCCCCGGCTGCCATGTCGTCTGTTATGCAGACGACACGTTGGTGGTGGCCGGAGGAGGGACTGGAGGGACGCGATCGCGTTGGGCAATATCGCGGTGGCCGAAGTGGTCCGCGGTATAAAGGCGTTGGGCCTGAAGGTGGTCCCCCGGAAGACGGAGGCCGTCTTTTTTCATGACGGCTCCCGGGGGGCCCCCCCCAGGCTCACCTTCGTGGTGGACGGGCACGACGTCCAGGTGGGGACCCGAATGAAATATCTGGGTCTCCACCTGGACGGAAGGTGGACCTTCGAGGAGCACTTTGCCCAGCTGGCCCCCAGGATGGGGGGTGGCGGCCTCACTGGCGAGGCTGTTACCCAACTTGGGGGGGTCGGACGGCCGTATCCGCAGGTTATATGGGGACACGGTCGGATCGGTGGCCCTTTACGGGGCTCCGATCTGGGCGGATGCTGCCTCGGGGTCCAACAGGATCAGGGGCGTGCTGCGGGGGGTGCATCGTCCCATAATTTTGAGGGCTGCGCGCGCGTACCGCACGGTCGCGTATGCGGCGGCGGCGGTTTTGGCGGGCTCCCCCCCCTGGAGCTCCTGGTACGTGGCCAAGCGACTGCATACTGGGGGATCAGGGAGCTCCGTGTGGGGGGGAACCATTGTGGGTCCGGGGGCCAAGAGGGCCATCGGTCGTAGAGGGTCCTCGTGGACTGGCAACTGCAATTAGCCGGGCCGGCCCACGAGGGTCAGAGTGGTGGAGGCCGTTCTCCCTGTATTCAGGGAGTGGATGGGGAGGACCTGGGGGCGCATCACCTTCCGGGTGGCGCTGGTGATGACCGGGCACGGTTGCTTCGGTTGTTACCTGTGCCGCATCGGGAGGGAAGCGATCCCCGGGTGCCACCACTGCGGTGGGGACCGGGACACGGCACAGCACACTCTCAAGGCCTGTCCGGCATGGGAGGTGCAGCGCCGTGCCCTGGTTGCGGTGGTGGGAGAGAATCTCTCCCTCTGCGCCGTGGATTTCGGGATTTATTTTGCATTGTAGTCAATCTCTTTATATGTTTCTTTAATTGAGTATTACATCGGTTACTTTTCAGGATAATTTTGTTGGCCAAATTAATTTTTTGGTTAGCTTCTTCTAATTGTTTTTTTAGACATTTAACTTCATCAACTTCTTCGTTGCATCTGTCTTTTGAATAGTATTAGAAATAAAAATATTAATAAATGATTAAAAAATTATTAAAATAAATAAATTATTATTAAAATTAAATATTAAAATAATTAAAAAAAAATAAATAAAATAGATATAATAAAATAATTAAAATAAAATAAAATAAATAAATAAAATAAAATAAATAAATAAAATAAATAAATAAAATAAAATAAATAAATAAAATAAAATAATTAAAATAAATAAATAAATAAAATATTAAAAAATTAATAATTAAAATAATTAAATTGTTCAGGATTCGTATTGCGAGTCTAATCAAAGCTTCATTGAGCGATTTAACACGGATCGAAAGCGCCATCCGTTTGCGATCAATTGAACTCGAAGCCGCGTACCGCCGCCCCGTTCCTCAAAATCAGGCAGGATCCGCGTGATCGCGTAATAATACATAGTCCTGGCCAATGAGAAAACCGCGATATCACGCGATTCTACGTGCCTGCACGAGATAGGCTAAAATTAACCACCCGACTTGCGTTCCGAGCCTTTATCTAGTCGGAGAAAGCCTTTCTCGCCCCAAGTACAAGAGAGTCTTCTAGTTATCGTACCGAGTCGTCAAAGTTAAAATCATTATAAAAGGTAACGAGATTATCAACGCGAGCACACTCAATCAAGAAGTCGGTGTCGTGCATATCCAAGATTATCCGTTCGGCGTTCCGTTCGAAGGATTATTTGCGCCGCCGCGATCACAAAGTTTGAGCGCGAGTTCCCGAACATAGCGGAGTGCCTCCACTTTGTTACTGGGAGGAGCTTTCTTCGTCATTCGGACTCTGCTCATATAGTGAGCTCCGATAGTGCGGTCTCGCTCGCTCTCACGCGTACAGCCGTGTTGCGCTGTCTCGCTCAATCTCGCGACCGTCGAATAGTGCGGCCTCGCTCGCTCTCACGCGTACAGCCGTGTTGCGCTATCTCGCTCAATCTCGCGACCGTCGAATAGTGCGGTCTCGCTCGCTCTCACGCGTACAGCCGTGTTGCGCTGTCTCGCTCAATATCGCGACCGTCGAATAGTGCGGTCTCGCTCGCTCTCACGCGTACAGCCGTGTTGCGCTGTCTCGCTCAATCTCGCAAACCGTTGAATAGTGCGGTCTCGCTTGCTCTCACGCGACTCAATTCGCTCAAGACTCTCGAAGTGACACGTTGCCTAATTGAAACATTACCCATAACTCTTGTAAATATTGTGTGCAATAAATCATAGTGACTTTCGTCAACATCACTGGGTGTGAAACAAAGAAGCGATCTCACATTCTTTCAATTCGTACTTCATCCTGTGCTGTGCGATCCGTCTTTTCACCTCGCGATACCCACTCGGGTGTGTACCGGCATTCCTAGTGCGATTTCAAAATTGCAGTTCGCATACATTTGTTGGTCCTTCGAGCCGGATCGCGAGAACTCTGAGACAACGTGATAACAGTCCTGTGTGACTTTGAAAACTGTGATTACTTCGCACATCAGTGATCATGAGTGAGTTCCTGGAAAGCCAGTTCTCGCTGCTACGCTTTGTAGCCAAAGCATTAGACAATTTCAAGAAAATCGGGAAGAACAACCACACTCCCGCCAAAATCCGATCTCGAATGACATCACTCAAGGATACCTGGAAGAAGTGTCTTGAAGCACAGCCTGTTGCTGCTACATTACCCGGAGTCAAAGCGCGGACTCATTGCCTACTTTCGAGAAGAACAGCTGGATCAACACGAAGAAATCTGTCAGACCGCGCTTGACTACATGTCTGAATGTTTGGAAGAGCTCGAACCGTGCGTAAGTCAGCTCCAATCTTTCGACCGATCTACATTTCACGCGCAATCGGAATCCGCGCTCTCTTTAAAGCACTTGCCGCCGATACAATTACCTCCGTTTTTCGGCAAAGCCGACGAGTGGGAGAATTTTCGCGATAGATTCACTGCGTTAATCATTCAGAATAACGAACTATCCGATTTTGTTCGCATGCATTTTCTAGTGTCAAGCTTGACCGATAAAGCTCGCGACGTTATCGCTGGTATTCCTGTAACCGCTGATAATTTCGCCGTCGCGTGGAAAGCGTTAAGCTCTCGTTTTGAAAATAAACGTAAACTCATCGAGATCCATGTCGCGGAATTATATAATTTACCTCCCGTCAACCGGGAGTCTTCAGTCGAATTGCACGCTCTGCGAGATAAAGCCGATAAAGCGCTCTCAGCATTGAAACGTTTAAACCGCACACCAGATGATATACTCAATGATATTCTCGTTTATTTTGTATCGCTCAAGCTTGACCCAGCCACTCGTCGCGCCTGGAAACTCAAAATCGGATCAGAATCGACACCGCCGAATTATGACGATTTAATTAACTTTATTTCGTCGCGCGCGTTCGCACTTGAAGAATTATCACCTTCCACATCCAATAAAGGTCGTCCAGCCATAAAAGCTAATAATGCGACGCTCTCTGATAAGTCTCCTAGTCAATGTACATTATGTAAAAAACAGCATTCTTTTAATAAGTGTCCGCAATTCTTGAGCAAGAGTCCGAGTCAACGACGTGAATTAGCTAAAAAATCAAACCGATGTTTTAATTGTCTGGGATACAAGCACTCTGTACAAGAATGCAAAAGTAAATTTACTTGCCGTACCTGTCAAAGGAAACATCATTCTCTCTTGCACCTTGACTCGGCCTCTTCTCTCGATAAAACAGAGACTAAATCAAGAGCGGGTTCCGTTAGCGCACGGTGCGATAGCGCACCAACCCGATAGCACACGAAAAATTGACACAATTCCCGATAGCGCACCAACCCGATAGCCCACGTCCCGATAGCACACAAAATAAATCGCGCACAATCCCGATAGCGCACCAACCCGATAGCACACCAACCCGATAGCGCACGAAAGCACTATCCCCTCACACACGCACTCTTTCTCACACACACACACACACACACACGGGGGGTGCAAGGGGGGCCTTCGGCCCCCCTCCCGCACCCACCCCGTCCCCCTCGCTTCGCGTGAAAAGTTGCAAAGTGAACCCGTGCGCTATCGGGTTGATGCGCTATCGGGATTGTGCTCGATTTACTTTGTGTGCTATCGGGACGTGTGCTATCGGGTTGGTGCGCTATCGGGAATTGTGTCAATTTTTCGTGTGCTATCGGGTTGGTGCGCTATCGCACCGTGCGCTAACGGGACCCTCCCCTAAATCAAATGCGTTAAGCGTAGACGAGACAGCTACTGAGGCGTCAAAAGCGATCGCGATGTCCGCCGTATGCGTGAATTCGCCTGTATCCTCCGTCCTACTTGCAACGGCGAAAGTAATGGTCCGTTCTCCCGACGGTCGCATATGTGAAGCTCGCGCCTTAATTGATCAAGGCTCCGGGGTTACATTTATCTCAGAAAAATTAGCACGAATATTACGTTTGCATCGAAAGCGAACATTCGCTCAAATCTCTACGGTAGGAGGTATCGACGCTGATATATGTCGATATTTCGCTCCAATTGAACTTGCACCCCGCGGTAAAAGCAAGCCAGTTTTCACGACTGTTGCCTTCATCCTCAAAGCGCTAACTAAATACGCGCCGCGACTATCAGCATCAATTGCTGATTGGAAGCACTTGAACTCTCTCACGTTAGCGGATGACGATCCCACAGGATCAAGTCCCATCGATCTTATAATTGGCGCTGACATTTACGGTCACGTCATTCAGAATGGAATCCGGAAGGGACCAATCGGGCAACCTATCGCCCAACGATCTCATTTCGGCTGGATTTTTTCCGGACCCGCTCAAACTCAAAAGGCTCACTCTCGCACAATTAACGTTTTTCACTGTTCCCTCGAGCATGATTTGCGTCGATTCTGGGAGATTGAAGAAATCCCACGACATAAGATTTTGTCCCCTGCCGAGGAACATTGCGAAACTCACTTTCTCGCTACTCACTCCCGAGACTCCGACGGGCGCTACGTCGTTCGCCTTCCATTTAAAACGACGCCGCCTATCGATATCGGAGAATCTCGATCCATTGCCATACAACGATTGACATCGTTAAAACGTCGTATCGATACGAATTCCGATCTCAAATCGGAATACTCTGCGTTTCTCAATGAGTATGAACAGCTCCATCATATGCGAAAAGTTCAGCCCTCAACTGCATCTAATTCACAAATTGTTTATCTGCCGCATCACCCAGTAATCCGCGAAACGAGCACCACTACAAGACTACGAATTGTGTTTAACGCGTCGTCTCACCGCAAACGGAACGTCTCTTAATTCTCATTTAGAAATCGGTCCTAAATTACAGACGGAGCTCACCTCTATTTTGTTAAGATGGCGACAGCATAAATACGTCTACACCGCGGATATCGCTAAAATGTACAGACAAATCTTAATTGATTCTCGCGATCGCGATTATCAACGCATTGTCTGGTACAATAGTGATCACTCAGCCATCCAAGATCCATTATCAGCTGTTAAGAGGATGCCGGAGTCGCAGCCGAACTCCGACGGGTAGGCGCCCTCATTTTAACATAACTAAAAGTGTCGGTACATTACCAACACTTATAGTTATGTTACCGACAGTATTGTCTAGAATAAAAAGACATGCATATTTTAGAAAGAGCAATGTGAAAGCTTTTCTTTACATTGTGTTTAATTGTGTTTATTGGAACAAAAAATATGTTGCATTTTCACTGCTCTATCGTCTCGCACAAGCAACGATTTTAGAGCATAGATCTGTCTTTATTGCGTACATATTAAACATAATTCTAATATCATTGCTCTCATTTAGCTATGTCTCTTTATATATATAATAAAAATATATTGTGAAAATATTTATAAATATTATATACTTGTAAATTTTACGAATACGATATTACATCAAACAATTTGCATAAAACATTTTATATTGTTAGCTTCTGATTATATCGATTTAACAAATGTCGTGCATAAATTGTAATTTGTAGAAAGTTATATGCAAATATTCTTTTTATTGTATATACAGTGTCGCAGAGTACTATACATATATAAGCGCTTGTGAGGAGCGTAGTAAATTGAAGAAAAAAGTCCCATAGCATTTTACGATTTTCGCAATAATAGAAATTATAAAATAAATAAATTATATAATAATATTAAATAAAATCGAACGAATGTGTATCTACGTGTGTGTTTGTGTGTTTGTGAGAGAGAGAGAGAGAGAGAGAGAGAGAGAAAACGCTCGACCGTTCGAGCTATTGCATGGTCCAGCGTGTTAGGCATTTCGTCGGCACGTGGCAAGGGGAAGAACAGCGGGACATGCCGTTGTCATTCGTTACAACGTCATCGCCGCGCCGTGCTGTCCCTCTCCTTGCCGCGCACCGACAAAATGCCAAACACACTGGATCATGCGATAGCTCGAACGGCCGAGCGCTTCTCTCTCTCTCTCTCTCTCTCTCTCTCTCTCACACAAACACACAAACATACACGTAGATACACATTTGTTCGATTTTATTTAATATTATTATATAATTTATTTATTTTATAATTTCTATTATTGCGAAAATCGTAAAATGCTATGGGACTTGTTTCTTCAATTTACTGCGCTCCTCACAAGCGCTTATATATGTATAGTACTCTGCGACATTCTGTATATACAATAAAAAAGATATTTGCATATAACTATCTACAAATTACAATTTATGCACGACATTTGTTAAATCGATATAATCAAAAGCTAACAATATAAAATGTTTTATGCAAATTGATGTAATGTAAAATTTATAAATAATATAAATATTTTCATAATACATTCTTTGTCTCAAAAGCATCGAAATGATAGATTTATATCGATAATATAATAGGTTTCATCGTCATTTCCAGACGCAACCATAATATATATTTTTTTCGTCTCTCCGATATATGCAAATGAGATATTTGTACTGAGGCGTCTTTTTCTAACGATATTCATTGGAATATCGTGATCAGATATGATAAATGTAAGATATATGAATAATTTATCACTTTGGAAAAGGCAATTTACTTTCTGCTATAATTTTAAAAAAATGTTGCTTTGTACATTTCACATTATTAAAATATTTTTCCTTACAAGGATTTCCTTCTAAGGCTATAGTTTATAGTAGTATAGTGAAAGCCGCAGCATAAATTTCACAGCATATGCTATCAAGTCGAAGCTTTTCAAATATTATATTATTTGTAGGCAACGGCAATGAAAGTAATTTTTTTTTAGGCACCAATAGACACCACATAGCCGGGTAGGCTATCGTACATTCGAAGCTTGGTGTCATCAAAAAAAATCGCCAGCGATCAGTATAATTTGCTCCAATAATTTGTTAGCTTTTGTCGCTATATGACATGCTACAATTATATAAGAATTATCGCAATATATAGCACACTTTCAAAATAAGAATCCTCTTATAACGTGTAAAAATCGGTTCAATGATTCATTTTATCTGGATTTTTATTCTTATCAAATATGCCTTTTAGTTGAGGCAGTGTCTTTATGATCTCTGAATTAAATTTCGTTTAAATTTCGCTTCCAGAATGCACATGTAAATCGTATCTGATGTAAAACATTTTTGAAAGTAACCAGCACACAAATTAAAATCGCTTCTCGAATTTTTTTTGAATAATCAACATACAAATTAGATCGACTCTAGATTTTTTTTGAATAACCAGCACACGAATTAAATCGCCTCTGGAATACTTTTCGAATAGCCAGCATCAGAATTAAATCACCTCTGGGTTTTTCTTAAATTAGCATACGAATTAGATCGCATCTGGATTTTTTTTAAATAATCAGCTCACGAATAGATCGCTTCTGAAATAAATATTTTAAATAACCAAAGCGCACATGCAAACTGCATCTGATATGAAATATTTCTAAAAACAACCAGTCTACGAATAAATTGCCTCTGGATTTTTTTGAATAATCAGCACACGAATTAAATCGCCTCTGGATATTTTTTAAACCAGCACACAAATTAGATCGCCTCTGGATTTTTTTTCAATAACCAGCACACGAATTAAATCGCCTCTGGGTTTTTTTTTAATAATCAGCTCACGAATAGATCGCCTCTGAAATAAATATTTTAATAACCATAGCGCACATGCAAACCGCATCTGGTATGAAACATTTCTAAAAACAACCAGCACACGAATTAAATCGCCTCTGGATTTTTTTTGAATAACTAGCACACGAATTAGATCGCCTCTGGGTTTTTTTTTAATAATCAGCTCACGAATAGATCGCCTCTGAAATAAATATTTTAACAACCAGAGCGCACATGCAAATCGCATCTGGTATGAAACATTTCTGAAAACAACCAGCACACGAATTAAATCGCCTCTGGATTTTTTTTGAATAACCAGCACACGAATTAGATCGCCTCTGGAATTTTTTTTAATAATCAGCTCACGAATAGATCCCTCTAAATAAATATTTTAACAACCAACCACCTCTGAAATAAATATTTTAACAACCAGAGCGCACATGCAAATCGCATCTGGTATGAAACATTTCTGAAAACAACCAGCACACGAATTAAATCGCCTCTAGATTTTTTTTGAATAACCAGCACACGAATTAGATCGCCTCTGGAATTTTTTTTAAAAATCTCACAAATAGATCCCCCCTCAAATAAATATTTTAACACCCAGAGCCCACATGCAAATCGCATCTGGTATGAAACATTTCTGAAAACAACCAGCACACGAATTAAATCGCCTCTGGATTTTTTTTGAATAACCAGCACACGAATTAGATCGCCTCTGGAATTTTTTTAATAATCAGCTCACGAATAGATCGCCTCTGAAATAAATATTTTAACAACCAGAGCGCACATGCAAATCGCATCTGGTATGAAACATTTCTGAAAACAACCAGCACACGAATTAAATCGCCTCTGGATTTTTTTTGAATAACCAGCACACAAATTAGATCGCCTCTGGAATTTTTTTTAATAATCAGCTCACTAATAGATCGCCTCTGAAATAAATATTTTAATATCCAGAGCGCACATGCAAACCGCATCTGGTATGAAACATTTCTAAAAACAACCAGCACACGAATTAAATCGCCTCTGGATTTTTTTTGATTAACCAGCACACGAATTAAATCGCCTCTGGAATTTTTTTTAATAATAAGCTCACGAATAGATCGCCTCCGAAATAAATATTTTAATAACCAGAGCGCACATGCAAACCGCATCTGGTATGAAATATTTCTAAAAACCACTAGTCCACGAATAAATCGTCTCTGGGATAAATATTTTTTAAAAAGTATTTTTTAATTAATAACTAGAACGCACATGCAAACCGCATCTGGTAAAATTGATAATCTGTACGTGTATATATATGTGTGTGTGCGTGTGTGTGTGTGTGTGGGTGGGTGTGGTTGTGGGTGTGTGTATGTATGGACGTATGTATGTATAAAAGTGATGCGAGAGTTACATGAGGAAGCGAGGTAATAAAAACGAGCGAAATAACAATAAAAGCGAACGAGATAAAAATAACACGAGCAACGAGGACTCGAGCTCGAGAATCGGATCTTTCTTTCACACTATTATTTTCCTCTCGCTCGCATCTATTACTGTCTCGCTCGCTCCTATTATTGTCTCGCTCACATCTATTACTGTCTCACTCGCTCTCGATTCTTGGGTCCACTTATCTTTTCGAGCTGTCTATCACGATTGTCAAGTGTGACGGAGAAAGCAAGACCATGAGTACAGAGCGAGCGAGATGACCTATCATCAAAGAGTTCCGAAGTCTCTTACAATCGGTTTCTTCGCTTCCTCTATCCATTCCGAATTCATGAAGATGTAAACACCTTCTAAAATAAAAATTGAATCTTTTATTTTTCATTTCATCGGTTTGAAAATAATTTTAATAAATTAATGAGATTTTTGCGATTAAAATGATATCAAACACGGCGTAAATCGGGTAATTTTTAATTAGTCTGATAATACAAGTTTTATAATTATATCTTTAACTAAATTTATGCGATTTATATCGTGTTTGATATTATTTTAATCGCAACATTCTCATTATTCTATTAAAATTACTTTCAAATGAATAAAAAATGCATTTTATTTTCTGACATATTCGTGAATATTATAAATAAAGTCTCAGAGATTTCGCAATGTTCGACATCGGAAACTTTTTCGTTTTTTATTTATAATAATTTACGACTTTAAATTTCCATAAAATAAAAAGTAAAACTTTTATATTTTATTTTTGATAAAAAGGGATTAATGAAATTTTTGCGTTTAAAATGACATCGAACACAATATAATTCGGATAACTTTTACTTATTGTTATATAAGTAAAAGAATGTATCTAATTGAAAATTATTCGAATAAAATGTTGAGTTGTTTAATGTGATTTTAGTCGTAAAAACCATATTAATTCTAAAATTGTGTTCAGTAAGATGAATTAAGTAATGTAAAAATTATAGTTTCTAATACATTTTCAATGTTATCAATTGTGATGTTCACATGAGATCTTCTGGTACATTTAAATATGTGAAAGAAATAAATAAATTATTTTAATATGTATAATAAATTAAGATAATTTGTTTCACTGCACAATATATAGATCATTTAATATTAATTATATCGACCATATTTAGACCAGGAGACGTCATGTGAACACCACAATTGATAACATTGAAAATGTATTAGAAACTAAAATTTTTACATTACTTAATTTATCTTACTGAATATAATTTTAGAATTAATATGATTTTTACGACTAAAATCACATTAAACAACCCAACATTTTATTCGGATAATTTTCAATTAGATACATTCTTTTACTTATATAACAACAAGTAAAAGTTATCCGAATTATATTGTGTTCGATGTCATTTTAAACGCAAAAATTGCATTAATCCCTTTTTATCAAAAAAGGTCAAATAAAATATAAATGTTTTAGTTTTTATTTTATGGCAATTTAAAGTCGTTATTAAATTATTATATTATAAATTATTATGAATTATTATAAATAACGAAAAAGTTTCCGATGTCGAACATTGCGAAGTCTCTTACATGAGACTTTATTTATAATATTCACGAATATATGTCAGAAAATAAAATGCATTTCTTATTCATTTGAAAGTAGTTTTAATAGAATAATGAGAATGTTACGATTAAAATAATATCAAACACGATATAAGTGGCATAAATTTAGTTAAATATTATATATAATTATAAAACTTGTATTATCAGACTAATTAAAAATTACCCGATTACGCCGTGTTTGATATTTTAATCGGAAAAATCTTATTAATTCATTAAAATTATTTTCAAACCGATGAAATTAAAAATAAAAGTTTCAATTTTTATTTTGTAAGATGTTTACATTTTCATGAATTCGGAATGGATAGAGGAAGCGAAGAAACCGATTGTAAGAGACTTCGGAACTCTTTGATGATAGGTCATCTCGCTCACTCTTTATTCATAGTCTTGCTTTCTCCGTCACACTTGACAATTGTGATAGACAGCTCGAAAAGATAAGCGGACCCAAGAATTGAGAGCGAGCGAGACAGTAATAGATGCGAGCGAGAGGAAAATAATAGTGTGAAAGAAAGATCCGATTCTCGAGTTAGAGTCCTCGTTGCTCGTGCTATTTCTATCTCATTCGCTGTTATTGTTATTTTGCTCGTTCTTATTACCTTCTCGCTTCTTCACGTAACTCTCGCATCACTTTTGTACATATATACGTCCATATATACACACATCCACACCCACACCCACACACCCACACACACACACACACACACACACACGCACACACATATATATATATATTGTGTATATGTATATATTGTGTATATGTATAACTTACACAGAATGTTTTCTACGGAACACGTAACGCTGTTTTTCCGCAGCTTTTTACGCGTACGATTGTTACGCCGCTGCGTGACAGCGAGTATCTATGACACGAAATTCGAGAAAGAAAACGCAAGAGTGTAATGCTTTAGTGTGCGCGTACATGTATACTGACGTATACTATTACACGCAAGATGAAAGAGAAGGATGGTACGAGATTTTCTCTTCTTGTCACACAAACCGATTCTAGCGCCGTCTGTCTCGATATCGAGTAACTAATCTACGGGCCTGTTTTACTCTCGTGCCTCGATGTCGCACACACACATATGCACGAAAGTCTAATTAACGGAAACCTTTTTTATTAGGCTTCTAAACTCATTTCTGAAAGCTCACTTATATTCCTTTATGCAATCTCTTCCCGGAAGCTACCTTATTTTGCACATACAAACTACAAAACTTTTATATTAAGCAAATATTATTCTGACTCGACGCTAGAAGCCGATAAAAAAACTGTAATTTTTCAATTTTCTTGATTTTTTGATATAAAATCGGGAGGTTCCCGGGTTATTTTTATATGTACTTCAATCGTGGAGAAGCATTTATTATTCTATGCAACTAATAAAAAGTTTTCTGTCTATTTCTTTTATCGATAAAAAAGGAAGGTCCGGCATCCTCTTAACCGTCACTTACGGGACCGCGTCAGCTCCGTTTCTAGCTCTTCGAGTATTGAAACAATTATTAAAAGATGAAGGAGCCGCGTTTCCCCTCGCAATTCCGATTCTGCAAAATAACATTTACGTGGATGACGTTCTGTTCGGAGACAACGACATTCCATTGCTACGTCAATCGCGCGAACAACTTTGCGCTCTTTTATCTCGCGGCGGATTTCGCTTACGTAAATGGGCAAGCAACAGCTCGGCTCTCTTATCGGACATTCCGGAAGAATGTCACGGACTCGCAGGAAATAGATTACTAACTCTCGAGGAAAACTTCAGCGTTCTTGGATTATCATGGAACCCCTCCAGCGACGCATTTCAATTTCGAGTGTCACTCCCACAATCACTTCCTAACACCAAGCGAAAGATCTTATCAACGATTGCAGTTATTTGACCCACTGGGCTGGGTCACCCCCGTGACAATCAATGCTAAGGTCTTCATGCAACAATTGTGGCGATTAAAATTAAATTGGGATGATGTCATTCCTTCGCAAACGATTCAGCGATGGGAATCAATCTATCAAAATTTATCCGCATTAAACCATCTCCAAATTCCTCGATGGACAGGACAGGATCATGATACTGCTCGATGTGATTTGCACGGATTCGCGGACGCGTCTAACGCCGCTTACGCCGCTGCAGTTTATCTGCGAACGACTTCGTTATCGGGAGAAATCACGATAACATTATTAGCTGGCAAGTCAAAGGTTGCTCCGCTCAAAACAATGAGCATCCCTCGCCTTGAGTTATCCGCAGCTTGCCTTCTTGCTCGATTAATCGAATT
The DNA here is from genome assembly GCA_023638675.1 of Camponotus pennsylvanicus. NCBI lineage: Eukaryota > Metazoa > Arthropoda > Insecta > Hymenoptera > Formicidae > Camponotus > Camponotus pennsylvanicus. The sequence continues at coordinate 39,967 of JALHBL010000731.1, read as the reverse complement.
TATTCAATCGTCTCTTCCCATAGCCAACGTTACATGTCACTGTTGGACTGATTCCACCGTGGTGTTAGCATGGTTAAGTTCGCATCCATCCAGATGGAAAACGTTCGTATCTCATCGAGTAGCCGACATTCAATCACGATTACCTAACGTCAAATGGCGTTACCTTCCATCCGCAGACAACCCTGCCGATTGCGCCTCTCGAGGCCTTTTAAATTCCGATATCAAATCATTTCATTTGTGGTGGAACGGCCCTGCTTGGTTAAAACTCGATCAGACCGGATGGCCACAGAACATCGCTCTTCCGCCCTCGGAGACACCCGACGAAGTCCGGAATCTTACAGTTCATGTAGCTCAAACAGAGACTAGTTGGGATCTAGCAATGCGATATTCCACTTGGCCAAAATTAATAAGAGTCACGGCATATATCATTCGTTTTGTCAACAGGTGCCGAAAATTGAATCAAGTTTCTAACGATTCGGAAACACGAGGTCAAGCCTTATCTGCGATTGAATGCCGAGACGCGCGTCAATTTTGGATCCGAACAATTCAATCGGAAGTATTCCATGCAGAATGTAAAGCAATCGCGAATCATCAGGCTCTTCCATCAAAATCGCCGTTACATATGTTGCAACCTTTTCTTGACGATGAAAAGATCATTCGAATTGGCGGACGCTTGAGACATTTCACACTCTCGTTCGCTACTAAATCCAATATTAGCTCCACATCCGATAGCCAAACTCATTATACGACACGCTCACGTTCGATCACTGCACGCTGGCGTTCAACTTACGTTGGCCACCGTACGCCAAGAATATTGGATTCTCAAAGCTCGAACCCTAGTCAAACAGATCATACATCAATGCGTTACTTGCGTAAGGGAAAGAGCCGAAACTCTAACACAATTAATGGGCGATCTTCCGCAAGCTCGAGTCTCCGCGCCCGCTCGAGCCTTTAGCTATTCTGGTGTAGATTACGCGGGCCCGATTTTTACCCGCGCATCATCCGGTCGTGGAATCACTTCGCGAAAGGGCTACATTGTTCTATTTATTTGTCTAGCTTCAAAAGCCATTCACTTGGAACTAGTTAGCAATTATTCAACTGAAGCGTTTCTTGATGCCTTCTCACGCTTTTGCGCTCGCCGCGGTTTGCCATCCGCAATGTATTCAGATAATGGCACGACTTTCGCGGGAGCCGACGCAGAGCTGTCAAACGCTTATCAGAACGCAGTTAGTAACCCCGAATTTCAAAATCGAACTGCAGCCGATAACATTCACTGGCGTTTCATTCCTCCCCATGCTCCACATTTCGGCGGGCTGTGGGAAGCCGGCGTTCGTAGTGTAAAGCATCACTTGCGAAGGATTCTAGGCTCCCACACCCTAACATATGAGGAGTTTTCTACGCTTCTCTGCCGTATTGAGGCATGCCTCAATTCACGACCTATCGGTCCGCTCACGGATACTCTCGATGACTACGCGCCTCTTACGCCGGGTCATTTTTTAATAGGTTCAGCAATCACGGTTAATCCCGAGCCTTCCATTTTATCCTTAAACGAAAATCGACTTTCTCGTTGGCAATTAATTCGTCAACTTACAGAACGGTTCTGGAAAATTTGGCAGAATGATTATGTCAATACTTTGCAGCAACGCACAAAATGGAGGCAAGTGCAACCGTCCGTGAAGGTTGGTACAATGGTCTTAATTCGTAACCCGTTACTTCCGCCGTGCAAGTGGGAATTAGATCGGATCACGCAATGTTATCTTGGGTCCGACGGACATACTCGCGTCGTGTCAGTGCGCACAGCGCAATCCGAATACAAGCGACCAATCGTAAAGCTATGCGTCCTACCAATCGATATAGAATCGCCGACAACAGACCACCCGCACGATAAATAGCGATTATGTAAAGGCAACAAACAAATATGTAAATATGTAAATATGTATGTATATATGTCAAATAGTCATAAGTCTTGCTCGCGCTTGACAGCGCAATCATCCCGTCACGGCGGGCGGCATAAGTCGCTGCGATCATGTCGAAATTATAATTTCGAGGCGGGTGGTATGTTCAGGATTCGTATTGCGAGTCTAATCAAAGATTCATTGAGCGACTTAACACGGATCGAAGGCGCCATCCGTTTGCGATCAATTGAACTCGAAGCCGCGTACCGCCGCCCCGTTCCTCAAAATCAGGCAGGATCCGCGTGATCGCGTAATAATACATAGTCCTGGCCAATGAGAAAACCGCGATATCACGCGATTCTACGTGCCTGCACGAGATAGGATAAAATTAACCCCCCGACTCGCGTTCCGAGCCTTTATCTAGTCGGAGAAAGCCTTTCTCGCCCCAAGTACAAGAGAGAGTCTTCTAGTTATCGTAACGAGTCGTCAAAGTTAAAATCATTATAAAAGGTAACGAGATTATTAATGCGAGCACACTCAATCAAAAAGTCGGTGTCGTGCATATCCAAGATTATCCGTTCGGCGTTCCGTTCGAAGGATTATTTGCGCCGCCGCGATCACAAAGTTTGAGCGCGAGTTCCGGAACATAGCGGAGTGCCTCCGCTTTGTTACTTGGAGGAGCTTTCTTCGTCATTCGGACTCTGCTCATATAGTGAGCTCCGATAGTGCGGTCTCGCTCGCTCTCACGCGTACAGCCGTGTTGCGCTGTCTCGCTCAATCTCGCGACCGTCGAATAGTGCGGTCTCGCTCGCTCTCACGCGTACAGCCGTGTTGCGCTGTCTCGCTCAATCTCGCGACCGTCGAATAGTGCGGTCTCGCTCGCTCTCACGCGTGCAGCCGTGTTGCGCTGTCTCGCTCAATATCGCGACCGTCGAATAGTGCGGTCTCGCTCGCTCTCACGCGTACAGCCGTGTTGCGCTGTCTCGCTCAATCTCGCGACCGTCGAATAGTGCGGTCTCGCTCGCTCTCACGCGTACAGCCGTGTTGCGCTGTCTCGCTCAATATCGCGACCGTCGAATAGTGCGGTCTCGCTCGCTCTCACGCGTACAGCCGTGTTGCGCTGTCTCGCTCAATCTCGCGAACCGTTGCATAGTGCGGTCTCGCTTGCTCTCACGCGACTCAATTCGCTCAAGACTCTCGAAGTGACACGTTGCCTAATTGAAACATTATCCATAACTCTTGTAAATATTGTGTGCAATAAATCATAGTGACTTTCGTCAACATCACTGGGTGTGAAACAAAGAAGCGATATCACGTTCTTTCAATTCGTACTTCATCCTGTGCTGTGCGATCCGTCTTTTCACCTGTCACCCGCCTTTTCAGGCTGTCTTATACTCGACGATTCATCAGTTTGAGCCTTAAATAAATCCAGTATTTTAATAATTATTATTTTTATTTATTATTTATTTATTATTATTTATTTATGATTATTATATTTATTATTTTATTATTATTAATTTATTATCATTTATTTATTAGTATTATTATATTTATTTTCTTATTATTTTACTTTTATTATTATTTTTATTACTTATTATTTATTATTAATTAATTTTAATTTATTTAATTACTTTAGTTATTTTATTATTCCATTATTTTAATTATTTTAAATTTTCTTATTGATCGAGCAGGGAAAATTGTGGGCACAGCGTTGTATTTTAGTTTCTTTTTTCCGTCAACTCGTTCTTTTTCCCACATTTCATTTGCGAAATGTGTCTATAAAAATATTTTAAGTAGTCAACATTTTTATTTTTATAACACAAAAGAAACGATTTTGGTTACTTACTTCACATACATATAAATACTTCGTTGATTCCCAATTAATTTTTCCTATATTAGTAACCCATAATTTCTTTCTTTCCGGATCACTTGGTAAACTAGCCATATAAATTTTTTTCCTTTTTTAGTGCGATTAGAGCACTCAGGAACACTACAACTTGGCATATTTATATCTACAAAACTAATTATTAAATGTTTATTAATTATATATCACATACACATCAAACATCCTACTTTCCCATTTTCAATATTATATATTATATTATATTTATATATATATATATATATATATATATATATATATATATGTATATGTATATGTATATATATTTTCTTTATTAATATAAGTATTTATATTAATAAATGTATATATTTATATTATATTGTGACGTTGCCGTCCCGACGCGCGTCCATCCGCCCCGGAAATCTTGACGGGGCGCGAGCCGAGCGGCCGCGCCAGAAAAAGATTACGAGAGCCGTATCGAAATCTCCGGAGAGACGAGCCATTAGTATATTTCGCGCTATTATTAATTTCTATTTTTTTTGTCTTTGTATCATTTTGTACGTCGGGCAACCCGCCGGAGGGAAACCGGAAGAGGCTCAAGAGGAGTCCTTGTTACGACAGCCGACACGACATTTCCTACCTCCGATTTGAGAACGGAGAAGGCGCCGGAGGAACAGGGCAGCGCAGAGTCGCGGGTGGATTTTGCCCCCTGCAACTAAAGGCGGAAAAGCGGCAAAGAACCAGCTGTCTCGAACTGGGATAATCGGACCGGATCGGCGCCACCCTCCGAGGACGGAGGACGAAAGACCTGCCTCCGGAAGACCACGGATAGCAGGGTCGCCGAAATTCAGAATTTTAAATTATCAGGGCCGTTACGGCCCCCGATACGGCGTTGTCGCGGGGCACAGTAATACTTCGCGTGTAGCGGCGCTATTGGCCGCGAATCCGCGCACCCCTGCGCGCAGGATTGACGCCGCTATCGACCTTGGATCGCGAGATCCAGGGAATCATTCTGGCGCGGGCGCTCTGAATAGATAGTCGTTCTTTACAAGTGTCGTCGTTGTCGTTAAGAGTGTCGTTGTCGCAGATCAGTTCGGGAGGACGAGACCGAGGATCATCCCCTGTCAACGGGAGCGAGTATCGGTGAGGTTGCCCATCGCTAATTTGTAAGCCACGTACGCGATTCCGTCCGCGGACCGGCCGCTCTGTCGCCGTCGCCATTTTCGTGTTTCGTTGTCGCTCGGGCTTTGTACCGAGTTCGCGCTTTTCGTGTATTTCGGGCGACCGGAGACAAATGACCGAGGCATCAAGGACAATCGTAACGTAGGCCGTAGCTGATAAGGAACCGTTCGTCTTTCTCCGGGATTCGGGGTGTCGTAAAACGCGTAGTGACCGTCTCTCGTATATCGACGTGCGCGGTAAATCGCGAGGAATGCGTCCGCTATCCGTGCTGTCGAAAAGAGTTGTCGAAGCCGCGTAAGACCTCCCCGCAATCGATCTTCGGGCAATTTGCGTTAGTAATTAGCGTGTATGTGAGCGTGTGACTGTGTACGTTTCGCGACGTGGCAACTGTCGTGCTGTCTTTGTCGCGCTTGTTGTATGATCGGCGTTTATTGCGAGGTATTTGTCGTACGTTTGAGTGTGTCGCGGTGCATAATAGATTACAGCGAATTAAGAAAGTGTCGAAATTCGAGGGTTTCGCGTAGATAAAAAGCGTTACGCCGAAAAGAAGTGAAGCGGCGTCCGACGGCTATCGAATTTCGAGCGGATCGATCTTGTTCGTCGCAAGCGAGATTTTCCGTCTTCGCAAATTGCTTGATTACTCTCGCTCAATTATTAAGCCTCTTTCTGAACATAGTGCTGTCGATTAAAAGAGCGAGTGAAAGAACAAAGGGAATAGATCGGTAAAATGAGTCATCGATGAGATTGTCGAAATTGTCGTTACGTTTTCGAAACGCCGTTCGGCCTCGCAAAGTCCGGCCATAAAAACGGGCCCGAAAAACTACAGATATCGAAGCTTTCTTATAGTCTCGATCTCGCATTGTTATTGTTATCACCGCTGTCGAAGGATAATCTGTTATACGCTTCGATGTTTCAAATTTTCGAAATTATGTTAACCGCCGTTATATTTCGATAATTCAGATTTACTAATTTATATTATTATTATTAATTCATTCTGGAACTCGTTATTTCTTTGACCTTATATTCTTTCTTTATATTTCTTTTCTTGAATAAATTTGTTATATTATCTTTTCTATTAAATTCGCATAATTTATTTGAGTGTTCGTTTTTCGTGAGTGTTAAATTCCGTTGTGTTTATCAATTTTTGCAATTCCCGACGACCTCGCATAAAATAAGTCAATATCCTTTTCAACGGACCCTGCCCCTCTACCGTTAAGTGAGCTAGTCGGCCCGTGGCGAAATAGGCTAACGTTTTTCGCGTCATTCTGGCGTTTTAGCGAACTGATACGCGAAAGACCATATCTGGCGCCCAACTTCGAGATCTCGAGACGGCCTTCGCTTCGCCGCGGCTCGCGCGAGAATACCCTCCATCTTAGTTCCTCCGAGCGCGAGTATCCTCTATCCGCCTTGTGTTTTTGACGGCGTTTTCGCTCCCCTTTTAACATCCTCCTCTCCAACACCCGAGGAGAATTGAAAAATTAAAAATAAAGCGTCGCAAAAATTTGGCGCCCAACGTGGGGCCACGCGTTGAGAAGGAAAAAGTTCGGGGAGATAATGCGAATTAAATTATTTGGTCGAGTGATTGCTTTTGTCGTATATTCGTTTCGTTTGTCGTTAACGATTTCGTTTGAAATTCTTTTCTTTCGCCGACCTTTACGTGTTTGTTGTCGACCTTCGATTCTTTGGACAATAACGGCTTTGTCTTGTGTTATTGAGCTATCGACGTTTACGATCGCGGTGATCTTGCCACGTCTTGCTGAGTTCGAGCTTATTTATTTTGTTTTGAGTTTTTCTTTCTTTATCGCATGAGTCAAGTCGACCCAGAGGACGACTGGATTTTCGTGTTAAATCGCGAACAATTGCTTGAGGAATTACAGCGGCGTAGACTTTCAACGGAAGGAAGTTATTCGATTCAGACCGCGCGTTTGCTGCGTCGCGTACGCAAAGATCGAAAATTTAATACGGGCAAGATGTCGGACGAGGAGCTTTTAGAAGTTCCTACGGATGCGATGGCTCGACCTGATAGCCCGATGGATCAGGCGAGATCTCGCGCGCCTTCCGGCTCCCGCGATACTCCGCGCTCGATAGGACGAGATTTCTTGCGCGAAAACACGGGAAATTCCGCGATGACGGCGTACAACGTCATGCGGAAATGGAATTTGAAATTCTCGGGTGCGAGAGGGGAAGACGCGGAAACATTTTTACTCAGAATTGAGGAAGGTCGCGAGTTAAGAGCGGGATCCGTTAGCGCACGGTGCGATAGCGCATCAACCCGATAGCACACGAAAAATTGACACAATTCCCGATAGCGCACCAACCCGATAGCCCACGTCCCGATAGCACACAAAGTAAATCGCGCACAATCCCGATAGCGCACCAACCCGATAGCGCACGAAATGTTGGAAGCACTATCCCCTCACACACGCACTCTCTCACACACACACACACACACACTCGGGGGTTGCAAGGGGGGCCTTCGGCCCCCCTCCCGCACCCACCCCGTTCCACTCGCTTCGCGTGAAAAGTTGCAAAGTGAACCCGTGCGCTATCGGGTTGGTGCGCTATCGGGATTGTGCGCGATTTACTTTGTGTGCTATCGGGACGTGTGCTATCGGGTTGGTGCGCTATCGGGAATTGTGTCAATTTTTCGTGTGCTATCGGGTTGGTGCGCTATCGCACCGTGCGCTAACGGAACCCTCCCGCCAGTTAATTCCCGTACCCGACGAAGACATTTTGCGCTGCTTGCCGTTCTTTCTAATGGACATAGCACTTCATTGGTTCCGTAGTAAACGCGATCGGCTGTCGAATTGGACCGTTTTTAAAAATGCGTGGAGAGCGCGATTCGGGGACCCGGATTTTCAATTTGCTCTTCGCGAAGAAATTATGAGAAGGACTCAAGGGGAACATGAGTCTGTCGCTGATTTTTTGACGTGTCTTCGAGCCATATTCGATCGGTTGTCGCTACCGTGGACTGAATCAGAGCAAGTAAGCAGCGCGTTTCGAAATTTATTACCGCGCATACAGCAGTCCATCCGTCGAAATGAGGTAGAAGATTTAGACGCTTTAGAAGATTTGGCTACTCGCGTGGAGGCTAGTTATCAGCTGTCGCAACGTTATCGGGCTCCCCCGACTCCGGAGAAATCTCTGTTTCCGGATCTCGCGTACCACGCACCGCGCAATACAAAACAATCTACCCGAGGCCGGGAAACTCTTGCCGCGTTGAGTACGCCTAATGCGGAATCAGAAACTAGATCCGCTTCTTGCAAGGAGAGGAAAAACAAAAATCGCGCCACTCGAGCCGCGACCGGAACGGAGGCCGCTCAGACAAGTTTGTCGTCTTCAAGGGCGACGGCCGTAGGATCACCTGCTTCGCGAAATTCCACACTGAAATGTTGGAATTGTGAGGGTGTAGGTCATCTTTCGCGAAATTGTTCCGCCGCTCCGCGACTGCATTGCTATCGTTGCGGTCGAGCGGAAGTAACATTACGAACGTGTCCCGACTGTTCGGGAATAGAGTAAAGGAGTCGAATAATAGGGGGGACCCGCCTCCTATTCAACCCCAACCCCCTTTTCGTGTCGTTAATTGTTCTCGTGAATTTTCGTTCAGTGCTTTTGGTTGTCGGGACCTTTCATCGATGTTATTTATTCGTGTTAAATTATTAGGAAACGAGATTAGCGCTCTAGTGGATTGTGGTTCGACTCGAACTTTCTTAGGTTCTAGCGTTGTCGAATAAGTGAACAGATTGAAATTCAAGTTTCGAAAGTCAGATGGCCGACGAGTAGTTACGGCGACCGGCCAAACGACACGCGTAAGGGGGGAGGTGGATATTCCTTTTACATTGTGTAATAGGACGCTTTCTTTGAGAGCGTATGCCTTACCGTCATTAGCAATATCATGCATACTTGGGCTTGATTTTTTGAGGTTATTTGGTATGGTGGTCAATTTTCCACGCCAAGAATGGTACTTTGAGAATGAACCAGCCGTTGTATATCGTTTCGAGAATCAGCCAGTGGACCCCATTTTTCATTTAAATTTAATCGAGAATTCGGCTAGTCGCGAATCAGGTAATTCTTTCGTGTCCGAAAGCGCGAAATCAGCACACCGAAAGTCGGAGGACGGCCCGCGAGAAATTAGTCTTCCCGCGGAAACGACCCATGTTCACAAAACCAAACGGGCTCGGCTGTCGAAATCTGATCCGCTTATTTGCTGCGGTTTGAATGAGTTGTCATATCGTAGGCGATCCGAATAAACCGGGAGCGACTAGTTTGACGGAGCACAAAATTGATGTCGGCGGACATGCTCCGATTAAACAGAGGTATTATCCCGTTTCGCCGAAAATTCAGGAAGCGATTTACGCGGAAGTAGATAACATGTTAGCGGTAGGAATTATCGAACCATCTAAGAGCGATTTACGCGGAAGTAGATAACATGTTAGCGGTAGGAATTATCGAACCATCTAAGAGCGATTTACGCGGAAGTAGATAACATGTTAGCGGTAGGAATTATCGAACCATCTAAGAGCGAGTGATCTAGTCCAATCGTGATGATTAAGAAACCTAATGGGAGCTATCGGTTCTGTTTGGATTTTCGCAAATTAAACAGCGTTTCGAAAAAGGATGCGTATCCATTACCATACATGAACTCGATTCTCGACAAATTACGATCGGCTAGTTACATTTCGACTATCGATCTTAGTCAAGCCTATTTCCAAATCCCGCTGGAAAGAAATAGTCGCGAATTAACGGTGTTTACGGTATCGGGAAAAGGGCTGTTTCATTTCACCCGAATGCCGTATGGTCTCACTGGTGCCCCGCGACATTTCAGCGTTTACTTGATCGGCTTATATGTCCTGAAATGGAACCGCACGCTTTCGCTTATTTGGATGATATCGTTGTCGTAACACGTACTTTTGAAGAACATTTGAGTTGGTTGAAACGCGTACTAGATCGAATAAGAGAGGCAGGCCTTATAATAAATCCTGAAAAGAGTAAATTCTGTCGGTCACAGGTGAAATATCTTGGGTTCCTGATACAACAGGAGGGGCTCAAGGTTGACCCTAATAAAACCGCGCCGATTGTCGAATATCCGCCACCGAAAAACATCAAGCAATTGCGACGATTTATAGGGATGGCGTCTTGGTATCGCCGTTTTATACCGCAGTGTGCGACGCGCTTAGAACCGCTAACTCGTCTCCTCCGGAAGGGTTTCTCTTGGAAGTGGGGGGATGAGCAAAAAGCTGCGTTTGAGTCTATTAAATCGTGCATCACATCACCGCCTACGCTGTCGTGTCCAAATTTTGAATTACCGTTTGTTTTACAAACGGATGCCAGTTCGGTCGGTTTAGGAGCGGTATTGACGCAAGAATCGGAAGGCGTAGAACACGTAATCGCGTTCGCGAGTAGAGCGCTGTCGGAGGCCGAGAAGAAGTACTCTACGACCGAGCAGGAATGTTTGGCTGTCGTTTGGTCGATTAAAAAGTTTAGACCGTATCTCGAGGGGTATACTTTTAAAGTCATCACGGACCATAGCAGCTTACGCTGGTTACATAATTTAAAGAATCCCACAGGCCGATTAGCGCGATGGGCTCTCGAATTGTTGGAATATTACACAATCGAACACCGGAAAGGAGCGTTACATCATGTTCCAGACGCGTTGTCACGCATGTATGAGACTACCGACGAATTATGTGCTGTTGCGATTACCGGAGACACTTGGTATAATGCACGCGTTCGAGACGTGGAAACTAATCCACGTAAGAATTCGGGTTGGAAAATCGAAAACGATCAGCTGTATTTTCGAAAGTCGAACGCTGTCGTATCTCAAGTTGTCGACGATCTCGAGCAATGGAAACTAGTACTTCCTAAAGAAGCGCGCGCGACCGTTATTAGGGAGGCTCACGATGTTCCACAATCAGGTCACTTAGGAGTCGAGAAAACGTATCGGCGAGTAGCGACTCGTTATTTCTGGCCGCGTATGTTTCGTGAGATCGCCAATTATGTCAGACATTGCGACGTTTGTCAGAGGACGAAAGTGGAACAGAATGTGCCGATGGGTTTAATGGGACGCCGAGCTGTCGAAACTCCGTGGACGGTAGTGGCGGCGGATATTATGAGTCCTTTTCCGCCGAGCAAAAACGGTAACGCGTATATTCTGGTAATCCAAGACCCGTTTACCAAATGGATTGAATGTAGCCCGCTCCGGAAAGCAACGGGCAAAAAGATTCGCGAGCTTTTAAACGAATTAATCATTAACCGTTGGGGCGCGCCGCGGATACTCTTGACGAACAACGGTACTGAGTTCATCAACCGCAAATACGGCGTTTGCGGAAGAGTATGGCATCGTTCACTCGACCGTACCTCCGTATCATTCTCAGGTCAATCCGGTAGAACGCGTCAATAAGGTACTTAAAACTATTATTACGGCGTTTCTCGAAAACGATTATCGCGAATGGGATATTCACCTGGCTGAGTTCAGATTCGCATACAACACGGCGTACCATACCTCCTTACAGGATACTCCGGCGTTATTAAATTTCGGTAGGGAACCCCAGCCGGTTAATACCGTGCGTGGGAGACACGAGTCAGCTGTCGAAGTCGCGGAAGCAAATCCCGAGACTTGGAAAGAGCGCATGGAAAGAATTCAGGCTTTGCTTTTCAGGCAGATTGGGTGGTAGAAAACTTAGAGGCCGCGCATAATAAACAGGCGCATTATTATAATTTGCGAAGACGAGATCATCGTTTTGCGATTGGCGAGCAAGTTCTAAAGCGACACATGTGTTGTCGTCAGCCGCGCAGAATATTTCGGCTAAATTAGCGACTAAATATCACAGTCCGTTTATTATCGCGAAAATATTGTCGCCGGTAGTATATGAATTAAAGGATAGCTCTAATAGAATACTAGGCAAGGTACACATTAAAGATCTCAAACCATATAATGTTCCACCTAACCCTTCAGGCATTTAACCCACTAAGAATGTCGCGAGAATTTCGCGAAAGATATCGCGACGTGATAGATGCTGTCGACGAGCTGCGCCCCGGGTTTTGGATGGCGATGGCCGATGAGCTACGCAGAATGATGGAGGGGCGCGTTACGACCCGAAGCGCCGTGGTGCGCGATTTCCCGGCGCAAAGAGAGGCCGGGGTTCAAGTGGTCGCCGATACCCGACTGTCGGGGACGCGTGTGAGGCCGCGGTTCAGACCGGGCCGGAGGACCCGGAACTGGACTCTATGTCCACCGACGACCCGGAGGCTCCCATCATGGAGTCACCCTGGGACAGCCCTCAGGCACGACGGTCGTCCCCAGCTCCCTGGGAATGGCCGAGACCTCCCGATGGACCGACTTCACCGGACGACCCGAACCCACCAGACGGTTGCTGGAACTGTGGTTCCAGGGCCCATGTTGCCCGGGAATGCCCCCGCGCGATAACGGAGGTCTACTGTTTCCGGTGCGGCACCAGGGGATACACCGTCAGGACCTGCCCACATTGTCGCCAAAGGTGGTTGGCACAGGGCCCTTATATGAGAGGCAGAGGCCACCAGGGGCCAGACCCCTCACGAGGTCGCCGTGCAAGGAGCGGCACCCGCCCGGTGCCCTATTAACGGTTGTCGCGGTCCTCTCCAGACTGCCGTTGTTTTTTTTCCTTTCTCTTTTTTTTGGGTACGGGCTTTGCTCGGGGAACTCCTTTTTTTTTAGTTATCCCGTGCTGTCGCTCCGGTTTGAGGCCCCGCTGTATAGGTACCTAACTAAATAAATAAATTGCGGTAACTTTCGTTTCTCATTCTTGTAATTTTCTTCCTTAAACTTGAACCACCCTATTCTACCCTTCGTGAAACAGATCGCGAATGTCGAACGGGACGGTCCAGCGACCAAACGGGACCGCGGGCCCCCGTGAGAGACGACAGCGCGAGCAAAAATTAGTGAGAAACGACAACTTGTTACATCTCGTTTCAGATAATATATTGATCTGTTTCGTCGTTATTGTGATCGTTTCTTTCCGTTCTTGTTGATTTGCGTTCTAATCTGCCTCGGCTCCGGAGACTGGTCGCCCGAACATGCGCGAAAGGACGCGCGGAAAGTCCGATTTTGTGGCCATGATGGGTGGCTGGAGCCGATACGGTCTCTCTTGGCAAGGGGGGTGTGACGTTGCCGTCCCGACGCGCGTCCATCCGCCCCGGAAATCTTGACGGGGTGCGAGCCGAGCGGCCGCGCCAGAAAAAGATTACGAGATTACGTATATTTCGCGCTATTATTAATTTCTATTTTTTTTGTCTTTGTATCATTTTGTACGTCGGGCAACCTGCCGGAGGGAAACCGGAAGAGGCTCAAGAGGAGTCCTTGTTACGACAGCCGATACGACATTTCCTACCTCCGATTTGAGAACGGAGAAGGCGCCGGAGGAACAGGGCAGCGCAGAGTCGCGGGTGGATTTTGCCCCCTGCAACTAAAGGCGGAAAAGCGGCAAAGAACCAGCTGTCTCGAACCGGGATAACCGGACCGGATCGGCGCCACCCTCCGAGGACGGAGGACGAAAGACCTGCCTCCGGAAGACCACGGATAGCAGGGTCGCCGAAATTCAGAATTTTAAATTATCGGGGCCGTTACGGCCCCCGGCAAATGGCGTTGTCGCGGGGCGCAGTAATACCTCGCGTGTAGCGGCGCTATTGGCCGCGAATCCGCGCACCCCTGCGCGCAGGATTGACGCCGCTATCGACCTTGGATCGCGAGATCCAGGGAATCATTCTGGCGCGGGCGCTCTGAATAGATAGTCGTTCGCTCCCCCTTTGTCATCCTCCTTTCTAACACCCCGAGGAGGAAAATTGTATAAAAATTAGAAACGTCGCAATATATATATATATATATATATATAAATATATATACAGGGTGTTCAAAAAGTCCCGGACCGGTCGAATATTTCATAAACTATGCACTTTAGAAAGAAATGTTTTAGACAAAAGTTGTATGGCTTGAAGGGGGCCATAAGATGGTAGAAAATTATACAAGAGGAGAATTTTGAGAGGAAAAAAGACTTTGAAAAACGGTTCGAGAAAGGAAAAAGGGACGCGCGAAATAACGAAAGAATGGGAAAAGATGAAGAAAAAGATAAGAAAAAGAGGGGTTTCGAAAAGGGAAATTGGAAGAGGACTAATATGAAGGAGTGTTGGGCTTTGTGGGAAAACGGGACATTTCCGTTCTGAATGTCCAGAAAATAAGGAAAACACAGCTTAGTTGCTCTCGGCGGGGGGAGAACAACTGAGAAGGACGAAACCCCGGGTGAAAATTGTTCCGAAACGTTGTATATAAATTGAATTGGATTAGATTCAGATTGGTTTAATTATAAGGGGGAATTAGATGATAGTGAATGTTATTTTAAGATAGATACGGGCTCCGACATTTCAGTTCTCAATAAGAAATGGTTAGGGAAGCTAAACAAAGGGTTCAGATTAAAAAGGGCACAATTAGATATCTTTCTGGGGAGGAGGTGCCCATTGAATTTAAAATCAGAGTAAAGGTTGTTTTAGGAAAGTTTACTAATGAGATTGCAATGTATGTGTTGGAAATGAATGAAGATTGCTTATTGGGTGTAGATTTCCTTAAAGAGATAGGTTTGGAAAATGTTTTTAGAGAATCTTTCGATTTTTCGGAGTTTAAAGAAAAACAAAATCTAAATTGCTCTCGAATTCAAGATTATTCAGAAAAAGTTCTATCTATCTTGAAAGAACTCTACGTGAATGATTCTGTAGATTTAGTCAAGTCTCAAAGAGACGTTTTCGTGAATTTTTTGTACGAATATAAGGATATATTTTCCGAGAAAGTTGTTGCTGGAAATTGCGATATCGTAACTCATGCTATTAATATAAGAGATTCCTCTCCCATAAAGCAGGTTCCTCGTCGAATTCCCATACAGATGCGTAGTGAAGTTGATAAAATTATTGAGGAAATGAGAGATCAGGGAGTCATTGAGGAATCACAGAGCCCCTGAACTTCTCCCGTTGTTCTAGTAAGAAAAAAAGACGGAACAATAAGATTCTGCGTGGATTATAGGAAACTCAACGAAGTAACTAAAAAAGATTCTTATCCCTTGCCGAAAATAAATGAAGTGCTCGACCAACTCTCAGGTAATTCTTGGTTTTCCACTTTAGATCTTAAGTGGTTATTGGCAAATAAAAATTCATCCTGGGGACAAAGAAAAAACTGCTTTTCAATCTGGCGTGGGTTGTGGCAGTTTACCGTAATGCCTTTCGGGCTGTGCAACGCCCCCGCTACCTTCGAACGATTGATGGAGTTTTACAGGGATTATTGTTCAGAATTTGTCTGGTTTATTTAGACGACGTGATTATTTTTGAAAGAGATTTTCTTGAGATGACGGAAAATCTTAAAAAAGCTCTATTTGCGCGGTTACGAACAATCACTTTAAAAGTAAATCCGTAAAAATGTATTCTTTACGCCGAAAAGGTAAAATACTTAGGACACATAGTTTCTTCGGAAGGCGTTACCACATATCCCGAAATGATCTCTGCTGTGAAGGACTGGCCAATTTTACATACTAAAAAGTAACTTCGAAGCTTTTTGAACGGGCACCCTATATGCCTTTGCATATTCTTGCAACTCATCTCGAGAGCTTTCCAAAACACTATAATTAAATTAGTTTTCATTAAGTACTTTCCAAGTTATGAGGCTTGAAATTATTTCTTAATTTTACATAAACCGTAAAATATCTTGTAAAATATTCATTTTTCGATTATCTTACCTTAATACTTTTTTGCACAAAATAATGAGAGGAATCAATTGGTGTAAAGAAAATACATAGTTGTTTTGAAGAAGAAATATGTAATTGTTAATTGCAAATTACATTTTTTTTTTGAGTGTTCCATTTAAAAAGTTGGAGGTGACCTTCACGTGACCTTCAGGTGAATCTCTTCAAGGCCAAACTAATGGCACCATCTTATGTTCCCCTCGAAACCATACAACTTTTGTCTGAAACATTTTTTGAAAAAACCTCCTTTTCGAGATATTCGCGTGTATTGATTAAAATGGTCTACCCTGTAGAGGAACTTCAGAAATCCGTTGCACGGATCTTTTTTACAGGAAATACTCTTCAGGATTGGAGAAAGGAACAATTGGAAGATTCTAGCCTCTCTCTAATTTACCGAGGAAAGGAGGCAGGTATACGCCCGCTTCGTTCGGAAATACCCAGTGGGGATGTTTCCGCCCGAATTTATTGGTCCTATTGGGACGCATTAAGTTTGAAAGATGGAATTCTTTATAAGAAATGGGAAGCGCCAAATCTTAGATCAAGCATCTTCCAGCTTGTTGTTCCTCGAAAGCGAGTTGATCAAATTTTAAAAGCGGCGCACAATTCTTCTTCAGGAGGACACTTTGGGGTCAATAAAACCCTGGAAAAAATCCGTAAACGGTTTTATTAGGCCACTTGCAAACAAGATGTGCAAGAGTGGTGCAAAACCTGTAAAGTGTGTGTGTCAAAAAAGGGCCCTTTAGGAAAAGGGAAGTCCCCGTTACAGATATATAACGTAGGAGCCCCTTTTGAAAGATTGCAGATGGATATTCTCGGTCCTCTTCCTTTCACCACCCAAGGAAATAGATATCTCCTTGTCATCGTAGACTGTTTTACTAAATGGGTGGAGGCTTTTCCTCTGAAGAATATCAGAGCAAGAACGGTGGCAGAAGTCTTTGTTAATCAAGTAATCTTAAGACATGGAATCCCTTGGGAGATCCATACGGATCAAGGGAAGAATTTCGAATCCAAGTTATTCGCGGAATTAATGGATCTTCGCGGAATTAAAAAGACGAGGACAACTGCTTTGCATCCTCAATCGGACGGACAGGTCGAGCGTCAGCATTTAACTATTATTAATTATTTGTTTAAATTTATTTCAGAAAACCAAAAAGACTGGGATTGTTGGATTCCCATGTTCTTGTTAGCCTACAGATCTTCTAAACACGAAACCACTGGTTTAACTCCTGCGGAACTGTATTTTGGCCGAGATCTTAGGTTACCCTTGGATCTACTTCTGGAAAGTCCGCCAAGAGAAGAATCTCAGCCAACAGCAAATTTTGCTACGAATTTAAAAGAAAAATTGGATAAGATCCATTCTGAAGTTAGAGAGCGGATAGACATAAAATCTTCTCGAATGAAAAGTTGGTATGATCGAAATGCCAGACAAATTCTTTTTCAAGAAGGAGAAAAGGTTTGGTTTTATCCTCGAAGAGAAAAGGGGAGAGCCCCTAAACTTCAGTCTAATTGGGAAGGTCCTTTTGTAATAGTGAGAAAGTTGAGTGATGTGGTGTACTGTATTCAAAAATCCATTAGACATAAGAGGAAAATCGTCCATGCGGATAGATTAGCTCCTTTTTCTGAGAGACAATAGGGTTGGATAGGGAATAGCTTGGAGTCCGTAATAAATAGGGATAAAAACTAAATTGAGTTAATTGCTTTAGTTACTGCGCATTCTTTTTATTTCTTTCCGCAGGAGTTTTACTAGATTCGATAAGTTGACACGAGCCTTATAACAACGGAAATTGAGTAAATTCCAAAGAGAAGACTGCCTTGCCCACGGTTTTTGAGCAGTGGTTTTCCCGTGGGCCGGAGGGCGAATGCCGAGGCAGGGACTTGGGGAGTCCTTTTAGGACGAAGGGTCCACGGTAGATACTCCCCTCTTATCCGGAGAAAGGCACGGGAAGATAAGGATAGGAAAAAAATACTTGCGCCAATCACGAGAAAGATGACTGGAATGGGAGGCTGCCCTGGAGTCGATTCTTGAGGGTCTGGCCAACTCTCTGGGAGGAATCGATTGGGAGTCTGCCCAGTGGATTGGGGCCTGGTCGGAACGATGCTCGGTAACCTGGAGCAACAGCTCAGGGAGAGCAGGATATCGTTCGGGGTCTCTGGAAGTCTGCGTAGATTAGTCATTGAGCCCCTTGCTGATTGTCGGGACGACAATCTTGAAGAGGAGGGGCAGTGTTACGCGCGCGCCCGAGTCGTTACGGCCCTGCCGTTGTCCGGATCCCGTTGACAAGAAGAACGTTGATAAACAACGATAGTCATCTGAGTCGGAGAGTCGGAGAATAGCTGTCAAGCTATATGGACGCGTTTTCGTTTACGAGCCATAATTGTGTTATTAATTCGTTGTGTTAATCTGTTGTTCGTGTGTGTTCTGAGTTCATATTAAAGTTCCTGTGTGTTCTCGAAAAATGTTAATTTATTTAACGCGATTCGCGACAGCCGTTCTTTAGTGCGCATCTTCGATAAATCTCGAAGTCGTCGCCCCGGGCGCAACAATATATATATATATATATGTGTATGTATAATCATGCTAATATGTGTAAATAACAAATATGTATTTATTAAGCGTGTGTGAAATAAAAAACAACTTTTAGAGATAGTAGGCATAAAAAAGTGACAAATTACAGGCACCTTAAAGTTTGTTTATTCATTTCTGATCTAATTATATATATATATATATATATATAATATGATAATATGATATAATTAAAAATAATATAATTTGATAATTTGATTTTATAATTTTGGTTTAGATATGAATTCATAAAGTATAGATATATATTTCTTGTTTTTATTACATACTATAGATTACGATTTGTACATTCGCTTTGTATGTTCCTGGCAATCTCTGCGGTTTATTCCTGCAGTCATCATATTCAATCCATGTATTATTTTGATAACCTACAGCTGTAAAATGTCCAACAATATTTTCGTCGAAACTTCGCGTGTATGCAGGTAATTTAAAAATGATCACACCCCTTAAAATATGCCTTTGGCATAAACGAACATTGAAGTTTCTTGAGTATTTTATTTAATTCCACATCAGCTTTTGTACGGTATGTGTCATATACTTCTAATATTGAAAAAGAACCTGCAATGATATTATTAAACCAATGATATATTGATATCGAAAATAATTAAAATTAATAATATATGTTACAAAACATCTTAATTTTTAATTTATTATGTTTTAATTGGTTTAAGTTGCATAAAAAATATATATTTTGTTAAGTATCATATTGTCATATTTGTTATTGTTATTGTCATTTATTATTATTATTTGAAAATACTAATAACAATAATATAGTAACGTACAATAGTACAATGTATGAACTAAAAAATATAACTTACAAATAAATTTAGCTACTCACCAACTTCTGAAATTTTTGTAATCTGTGTTCCTGTACATTCTGCGTTGTCCACTTCATTGGTCTTTTTATAACAACTTTTTGGTTTTTAACATCAAACTATTTACAATAGCATTTGGAAATTCAAAATGCAATGTCTTCTAGTTTTATTTGTATAGTGGAAAACGATTTTTCTCGGATATTGTCACATACATTGCATGATGTAATTTCTTTAAGATTAGGAATATCATGAAATAACTTTTTACAAAGATATCCTACTGATACCTCACAATTAATTATGAAGCAATTATCAAATGTTTCCTTGGCTTCAAAGATTTCAGTTAAGATTATTGCTCTTGAATAATATGTATTTTTTGTTATATCATGTTTAAATGTGTCCAAAATTATTTTGAAAAATGTATTGTTATCTAAATCTGTTGCTATAGTTTTAAAGTCTTCACTTTGAAATAACATAAGAAGAAATATTTGAAAAATGCTATCAAAAGCGCATGTTTGTATTAATGACAATTTTTTGCATTTTATATTAATTGGCTTTAAAGATATATTATTGCCATTTTGTAAAATGGGAATATTTCTTAATTTTGTGTTCTCTAAATCAAGACTATTAGAATATTATTTTTATCTAAATATCGTGATTTTCTTTCGTTGATTTTAAAGTTAAGCCACGCCAATTTTCCACTTCATTGCTATCAATAGCATTTAAAATATCTTTTTGGGACATCGTATTGTTACAGGAAGTGCAAATTCTTTGTAATTTTTTAGGTTCTTCAATATTAAAAATTTGTGAACATCCGTTGGACGTACATACTGATTTATTGCATTCAATGCACAAATAATTATTTGTTGGTCTATTGTCAGCTTGACATGCTAAACATGCATTAGTATCTGTATTATGTAATGGTCTTTTTATTTACAGATAAATTTTGTCCTTCATCTAAATTAGTTTCTATATTTTGCTTTAGATTTGTTTCCTTCTGAGATGAAATATTAGTAGTTTGTGCATCGATAAGTTTCATGCGTCAATTAATGTAATCTATATGTTGAAGTGCAAATAAATCTGCTTGTTCAGAGCTACGACGAATAATCCAAGCGCGACCGTTAATTCGATTTATACCAAATAAAAACATGCTTGATCACGTCTCTTTGTTCGATCGCGTCTACACAACATGCGCGATGGCCCGCCAAGCTCACGCGAGAACGACTCGCACGTCGTCTCAAGTTCACTTAGAGTCTTGCGATGCTAAGAAACAACACGCGTTCAAAAAGTCTGTCTGTAACCGTCTGTGCTCAGTGCGTTAATAAAGGGTCGACGTTAAAATTTCTCTATCTGCTGCGCTCGTTTTCTCTCTGACCCGCTCCCGTCACCACTCACGCAAATAAAACTTGCGATCCTCATCATTTTCTGGTCCTTCGAGCCGGATCGCTTGTGCCACTGCAGTGCTGTGAAACACAGTGAAGTGAGAAAAAACAGAAGTGGCTCCAAATCCAGCGCGATCTAACTTGCATGATGAGCATGGACATGGAGAGCCTGATTCGCGGCCAAGTCGAACTTCAAGGTCGCATCGCACGGATGGTGGAAAACTTGAAGAAGATGGGCGCTGCAAACATCACGGTTGAGGCCATCGACACGCGTCTCCAGCGATTGGACAGCTGTTGGGAAAAATTCGACAGACAACACGACGAGTTGCGCACTCGACACTGGGAAGCGACGCAAAGGCTCGACTACATAAAGTGTGACTTCGTAGGCTAAGTGGAGGAGACCTACATGCATCAAAGAACACAGCTTATGACGCTCAGAACCTCTCTCGAGCCGCGACAAATCGCCGGGGAAATTGCAATTCCTTCCGAAACCGCGCATCCTCGCCAACGCACGACTTTACCACGGATCCAATTGCCTCACTTTTCCGGCAAATACGAAGACTGGCCGCCGTTCCGCGACTTGTTTCAATCTGTTGTCGGAAGAGACGACAGCATTTCCCAGGTGGAGAAGCTCCACTATTTGAAGGTGAGCTTGAAAGGAGAAGCGGAGGCGCTTATTCGCAATCTGGCCACTGTGGCTGAAAATTATCAGCGTGCGTGGAATACACTCACGGCTCACTACGAAAACAAGCGGCTGCTTGTGCGGGCATACTTTTCTGCATTTGCGGCGCTAACCAAAATGAAGAGCGAATCCGCAAGCGAGCTGAAGAGAATCTTGCAATGCGTGACCAGCACTGCGAGCTCTCTCGAAAGTATCGAGCGACCGATCTCAAGCAGTGAAGACTTGTTCGTGCACATGACGACTGAGCTTCTCGACGCACGCTCGCGTCGTGACTGGGAAGATGCCATTAGCGCAACGTCGGAGCCGCCATCCTTCAATGACCTCAAGGACTTTCTAGAACGGCGACTGCACACACTGGAGGCATTGCATCCGACAAAATCCGAAGCCAACGCCAAGGTAATCGACGGCACCGCTCGATCGGCGCATTCGTATCTCGCGCGCAAGCAGGAAAAACAGGGTCGCTGTTCGCTCTGCCAGAAGGATCACTTCATTATGCTGTGTGACCTTTATCGGCAGAAATCGGCGGGCCAACGAAAGCAATACATCTAGAGCCACCACTTGTGTCTGAACTGCCTAGGGAAGCATCTAGTAGGTGAGTGCCAATCGAAGAAAAATTGCGCAGCATGTCAAGGACGACATCACACTTCAATTCATGATGCGTATCAAGAATCAAACGCGTCAGCATCGTCACATGTAGCACAGCATCCTTCACTGGAGCAAGGGACGGTCCTTCTCGCCACCGCGCGCGTTCGTGTCGAAGACAGATTCGGAGATCTACACCTCGTGCGTGCTTTGATTGATCAGGGTTCGGAGGCTTCTATGATCTCAGAGGCTCTAGTGCAGCGTCTACGACTACCGAGAGGTCCAGCAGCAATTGCCGTCTTCGGCGTTGGAGGTAAAAAATCGAGCGTCGCGAAAGGAAGTGTGTCGCTGCGCGTGTGGCCGCGAGCCAACGGGCCGGCGATTGACGGTCTCGGCGTTGATCCTTCCGCGCCTCACAGCGTACGCCGGAGTACCGACCCTGCAAAGGAGCTCGTGGAATCACCTACGCGGACTCGAGCTCGCCGATCCCGAATTTGAGGCCGGCGATTCGGTGGACATCTTGCTTGGCGCCGAGGTGTACGCAACGGGAGGGTTCCGTTAGCGCACGGTGCGATAGCGCACCAACCCGATAGCACACGAAAAATTGACACAATTCCCGATAGCGCACCAACCCGATAGCACACGTCCCGATAGCACACAAAGTAAATCGCTCACAATCCCGATAGCGCACCAACCCGATAGCGCACGGATTCACTGCAACTTTTCACGCGAAGCGAGAGGGGCGGGGTGGGTGCGGGAGGGGGGCCAAAGGCCCCCCCTTGCACCCCCCGTGTGTGTGTGTGAGAGTGCGTGTGTGAGGGGATAGTGCTTTCGTGCGCTATCGGGTTGGTGTGCTATCGGGTTGGTGCGCTATCGGGATTGTGCGCGATTTACTTTGTGTGCTATCGGGACGTGGGCTATCGGGTTGGTGCGCTATCGGGAATTGTGTCAATTTTTCGTGTGCTATCGGGTTGGTGCGCTATCGCACCGTGAGCTAACGGAACCCGCTCGTACGCAACCATCCTCGAGTCTGGAATTCGAAAAGGGAAATCTCGGCAACCAGTTGCGCAACGTACAACGCTCGGGTGGATACTGTCTGGTGCGATACCCGCCGCGACCAGCGAGGACCGAACTCACGCTCATTCATGCTGCATCGACGCCTCGCTGCCCATGATGGTCCGACGCCTATGGGAACAAGAAGAGCTGCCACGCGTTCTCGCGCCATTAACCAACGAGGAGCAGCAGTGTGAGGATTTGTTCGCACGCACCCATCAGCGCGACGGAGAGGGTCGATTCGTGGTGCGTCTCCCGGTGGCCGAATCCCTGCCAGACTTCTCCGAATCGCGTTCCTCAGCAATGCGATTGTTGAACCATATTGAGGGCCGGATCGCTCGGAATGCTCGTCTGGATTGTCTGTACAAGGAGTTCATGCGTGAGTACGACAGCCTCGGGCACATGACTCCTGCTACGCAGCCAGAGGGCGAAGTCGCGCGGCGCGTGTGTTATCTCCCTCATCATGGAGTTCTGAGAGAGGTTGACGGACGCGAGAAGTTGCGCGTCGTCTTCAATGGGTCGTCACGCCTCTCTTCAGGGACATCGCTGAACGAAAATCTGCGCGTTGGCCCGAACCTTTTGCCGGCACTGCCTGACGTGCTACTGCGATGGAGGTGGCACCGGTACGCCATGGCTACTGACATCGAAAAAATGTATCGACAGATCATCATACACCACGATGACCGTGACTTGCAACGCATCCTGTGGAGACATCACGAGACGGAAGCAGTCCGGGACTACCAACTGACGACGGTGACGTACGGCTTGGCCTGCGCCCCTTATCTCGCCATTCGTTCACTGCGCCAGCTGGCAGACGACGAAGAAGCTCGGTACCCGCGAGGATCCGCCGTGCTTCGGAGGGACGCCTACGTAGATGACATCTTAACCGGCGCGTCCACCATCGAGGATGCAGTCGAGATACAAAAACAACTGATTCAGCTTTGCAGGGCGGGCGGATTTCCGTTGAAGAAATGGTCAGCGACCGATCCTAGACTCCTTGCTGCAATCCCAGTATCAGATCAAATGCACGCCGACCTTCGCGCCTGGGAGCCGTACGAGAGTCACTCGCTGCTCGGCCTGCGGTGGCATCCCAGCATCGATTCATTTTCGTTCACGATCCGCATGAGCGAACCGCAACGTTATACCAAGCGAACTGCGCTATCTCTGACTGCTCAATTGTTCGACCCATTAGGCTGGTTGGCTCCCGTGGTGGTTCGAGCGAAGATCATGATCCAGTCAATGTGGCTGCAGGGACTGGACTGGGACACCCCCCTAGCGGAAAGAGACACTGCAGTCTGGGCGATCTTTCAAAAGGAACTGCCGGGCCTAGGAAGCGTACGGATGCCGCGTTGGTTGCAGCATGAAGAGGCGGATCGCTTGGAGCTCCATGGCTTTGCGGACGCGTCGGAACGAGCCTACGCCGCGGTCATCTACTTGCGAGCGGTGGACGCCCGCGGGGATGCGAAGACGACGTTGATCGCTGCCAAAACTAGAGTCGCCCCGGTCAAGCAGGTCTCGCTCCCGCGACTGGAGTTATGCGCTGCCTCACTGTTAGCCAAGTACATCTCTCACATTCAAACACTTCTGCAACTACCAGAAGCAGCCGTTCATCTGTGGTCTGACTCGACTGTCGCGCTATCTTGGATTCAAGGCCACCCATCACGTTGGAAGACTTACGTGGCGAACCGCGTTGCGGAGATACAACGAGTGGTGTCTAACGCTCACTGGCACCACGTTCCGGGGCAAGACAACCCCGCAGACTGCGCCTCACGAGGTCTAAGTCCTAAAGACCTTGCAACACACAACCTTTGGTGGACAAGACCGTCGTGGTTGAAAACGACGTCAGGCGCATGGCTGGCGGGACCAGCGCTGGGGACCTTGACAAACTTGCCGGATCAGCGAGCAATCGTTCACACAGCATCACCGCACCGCGCCGCCGAACCTGCTATGTTGACCAGGCATTCGACACTGCACCGACTCTTGCGCGTTACCGCGTGGTGTCGACGTTGGTCGCAACCGCGTAATCGAGCAGAGCGCACGTTGCAAGTGAGCGAACTGAGAGAAGTTGAGAAAATCTGGATTCGCAGGGTGCAAGCCAGCGCCTATCGGGACGAAATCACCGTTACACGTGATCAACCACTGCCAAGACGAAGTACCATTCTGAAACTGAGCCCCTTCCTGGACGAGCAAGGCATCCTCAGGGTAGGAGGACGGATTAAACACGCCCTCCTCTCATTCAACGAGAAACACCCTATCATTCTACCAGGGGACTCCCACTTCACGAAGTTGTGCGTCGAGGCTTGTCACAGGCGGACGTTGCATGGAGGAGTGCAATCAACCCTCGGCTTAACACGACAGCGGTTCTGGATTCCGCAGGGACGAGCCAAGGTCAAGGCAATCCTTCACCGCTGTTTACCTTGCCTGCGGTGGCGGGCGGCATCTACACAAC
This sequence comes from Camponotus pennsylvanicus, assembly GCA_023638675.1. Classification (NCBI taxonomy): domain Eukaryota; kingdom Metazoa; phylum Arthropoda; class Insecta; order Hymenoptera; family Formicidae; genus Camponotus; species Camponotus pennsylvanicus. The sequence goes on along the minus strand of JALHBL010000731.1, from coordinate 14,752 downwards.
AACGAATGGGCGATCTCCCGCGCCCTCGAGTCACGCCTTCACGGCCATTTCTTCATACCGGGATTGACTACGCTGGGCCAATCTTCGTAAGGGCCACGAAGGGTCGAGGACACAAGAGCCACAAGGCATTCATCGCAGTATTCGTCTGCCTATGCACTAAGGCTGTGCACCTGGATATCGTGTCCGACTACACGACCAACGCATTCCTGGCGGCATTGCGCCGCTTCGTCGCCCGCAGAGGGCTATGCCAGGTGATGTACAGCGATTACGGCACTAATTTTGTAGGTGCAGACAAACAGTTGCGAGCTCTATTTGCCGCCTGCAGCAAGGAGGGATGCCTCATCGCCGATCAGTTGGCATCCGATCGGATTCAGTGGCGATTCAACCCCCAGCGGCGCCGCACTTCGGCGGCTTATGGGAAGAGAGATGACCACACTACTGGCTCAAATCGAAGCATGCCTGAATTCGCGACCTCTGGAAGCACTCACCGACGATCCTGAAGACATCACTGCCCTAACACCGGGGCACTTTCAGATCGGCACTGCACTTAACGCCGTGCCCGAGCCTTCTTTACTCCTATTGCAGGAAAACCGCCTATCACGGTGACAGCTGGTGCAGCGCATGAGAGACCACTTCTGGGACCGATGGTCTCGCGAGTATCTGCACTCGTTGACTCATCGGCCAAAGTGGTGGAAGAGCAACACAACTATCAGAGTCGGTCGACTTTGCCTATTGCGAAACCAGGCATCGCCCCCCAACAAATGGCCGCTAGCGAGAATAATCAGGGTCCACCCCGGTGAAGACGGGCATGTACGCGTGGTGACAGTACGAACATCGACATCAGAGCTCACGAGACCGGTGACTCAGCTGATTTTTCTCCCTTTGTCGGACGATTGCGAGGATGAAACCGAGAGCACCAGGAATCAACTAGCCGCTTCCTCGCACAACTAAGCCAGCCTTAGGAGAAATTTACCGACTACACTCAATCAGTCTTAGTTAAATTAAATTCATAACTGTAAAACATCGTCTTAGAGTCTTGCGATGCTAAGAAACAACACGCGTTCAAAAAGTCTGTCTGTAACCGTCTGTGCTCAGTGCGTTAATAAAGGGTCGACGTTAAAATTTCTCTATCTGCTGCGCTCGTTTTCTCTCTGACCCGCTCCCGTCACCACTCACGCAAATAAAACTTGCGATCCTCATCACTGCTCTTGTTGGTAATGCATTTGCAAATAATCTACATTTTATATTATTAAACTCAGCTTCTATAACTGCATTAGAAGCAGGAATTTTACCATATCCAAATTTTTTGGTACATATATGTTGATATTTCAGGATTCAGAGAGTCACACTTATTCAAGTATCAACATGAATATTTATTATTAATATATGTTTATTGAGACGATTACAACCAAGAACATATATTGCACCCGACTCGACTAGAGACAAAAGCGCGCGAAAAGGTAAGGAAAACACGGCAGTAAGTTAGAGAGCGAGAAGCAGTGTTGCTAATCCAAGGAAGATAGAAATTTCTACAACAGTACCAACTTAAAGTAATCAAACACACAGTAGTCTTTCAAAAAATAACTAAAACGTTTTAAAACTAAATTATAAAATGTAACAGTTTTACTTCAACAATATACATGACCATAAAGGAAACCATTTAATATCACGCATTAAACGTTCAATCGAAGGTGAATAAAAATGCGCATTCGTGCGATCTCCATTGTCGATGATCTGACTTAAAACTGTTATAAATATTATTAGCCCATTTTCCATATGCATTGCTTATATCAGATACATCTAAATCTATTTTTTTCATATCTATTTCTTCATCGGGAGAATTAAAGTCTTCAAAAGGTGCTGGCTCAGTCAGTACGTGTTTCATTTTCTGCTTATATGTTTCACTGAGTGTAGGTATTCCCTCGGGAAGGGATTCTTCAATTTCACTTTTAGCTATAACTATTATTGCTTCGAGAATTTCTTCTGCTTCTTGTAGATTCTGTGCAAGAATTAATTGTCCTATACATTTAAGATAAAATGTTTTTATTCTGCGATTTACTCCTTTTAAAAAATTAGCGTAACCTTTTATAAAATGTGCTACATCTATACGAATATAACATGTTGGAATATTATCCCAACATTTTGCAACATATTCATCTATACTTTGATAATTAGTAAAAACTCGTATTACAGCTGTTAATAATGCTTTACATGAATCGCATGTAATTTCTTTTGGTATGGGTATCTTCGCTCGCAACCATTCCATAAGCCAAAAAGATATGGCATTTGTTGTTTGACTTTCAGATATCATTTGCGTTACCCGGTAAAAAATTTTTCATATATAATTAGACAAAACTGATTATATCTAGTTATACAAACTTATATATCAATTTTGTCCATATAAAAACAGATATGCTTATGTATAAATGGATATGAATATATATATATTTGTATATTATTATATAAAGGTATATTTTTATAATGAAAGTAACAAATATAGGTTCTTTGTTTTTTATTGTTGCGTGCTTGTTACAAATTATTTACTAAGTGTTACATCGCATTTTTATTGTCTTACATTTAAATAGATACAGTACAATATCCTTTGTAATCACGTGTATACAGGGTGTCCCATTTTAATGTCCCACCCCAAATAACTCTTATTTTTAATTTTAGAAAAAGATGTTTGAGACTTTTGTACTTTTGTACTTTTGTACTTTTATGTACAAAATAATGGGAGGAATCAATTGGTGTAAAGAAAACACATAATTGTTTCGAAAGAAAAAATGTAATTTGCAATTAACAATTACATTTTTTTTTTCGAAACAATTATGTGTTTTCTTTACACCAATTGATTTCTCATTATTTTGTACATAAAAGTATTAAGATAAGATAATCGAAAAATGAATATTTTACTAGATATTTTATGGTTTATGTAAAATTAAGAAATGATTTCAAGCCTCATAACTCGGAAAGTACTTAATGAAAACTAACTTAATTATAGTGTTTTGGAAAGCTCTCGAGATGAGCTGCAAGAATATGTAATAAAAAGTAGGCGATTCCATTTAAAAAATTGAAAGTGGCCTTCACGTGACCTTCAAGCAACTATTCAAGGTCAAACTAATGACACCACCTTATGTCCCCCTTGAAACCATACAACTTTTGTCTCAAACATCTTTTTCTAAAATTAAAAATAAGAAAGTTATTTGGGGTGGGACATTAAAATGGGACACCCTGTATATATATATGTATATATATATATATGCCAACTTCTGACTGTCGGCCCAGCACTGGCTATAATGTCGTGCCGACGTCGGGATAATATCCAAATGATAAAATCGGCCCAATGTTACGTGCCAGTGTTAATCCGACACTGGTCAGCAACATCGGCCCAATGTTACTTGCCAGTATCGGGCCGACATTGATTTCCGACATTCACCCGACATAAAAAAAAATTATATTCGTATATTTATTTCGAAATTTTATTACTTTTTTAACTATGTTTGTTTTTTAAGATGCAGCCTATATGATGATTCTATCTGAAAATTAGCGTTTTTTGTAATGGATTAAATGTTTTCTCGTATTTGAAAAACACACTTACCTTGGTGGGACTCGAACTCGGGACTTCTGGATTGTGAGCCAACTGTCTTACGTGGTAGATTACTTCTTCATTTAATTTAAGTGTTATGTATTATCTACATATGTCATAACTAGCGCAAATATATAATTTTCCAAAAATTATTTTAAGAACCAAATTTATCATTAAGAAACAAATTTAATTTTAAGAAAGTAATAAAATTTCGAAATATACACGAATATAATTTTTTTTTAATGTCAGGTCAATGTCGGACACCAGTTGTCGTGGTATTGCCAACGTTGACCCGTGAGTCGGCATCTGGCAAGAGTCGGCTAACCTCGCTTGGGCCGATGTCGCGCCGCGATCGAATAATGACAGTCGGTTTGCCGTGATATCGCCAATGTCGGCCCGACGTTTAACGTTGGGCAAGAGTTGGCAAACCTTACCTGGCTATATATAGTAATATGGCATATTTTTAATTTTATTTACGGTTGATTGATAAACGATTGTGTAATATATTGTACGCGTGCTTATATTACAAATTATACAGGGTGTCCGATTCGTGAGGGACCAAACAAAAAATGATGATAGATTGGGTCAAACTAAGAAGAAAAGTCCTCTACCATTTTGCAAAATTCGCAATAATTATTAAGTAATAAGCAAAAATGTCACATGAGTTTAATTTTTTAAATGGAACCCCCTATTTTTTATTATGTGTTCTTATAACTTATCTCGAGAGCTTTCCAAAACACTATAAAAAAGTATTTCTTCATTGAGTACTTTTCGAGTTATGAGGCTTGAAATAATTTCTTAATTTTACATAAACCATAAAATATCTAGTAAAATATTAATTTTTCGATTATCTTACCTTAACACTTTTATATGCAAAATAATGAGAGGAATCAATTGGTGTAAAAAAAAACAGTTGTTTTTAAGAAAAAAATGTAATTGTTAATTGCAAATTACATATTTTTTTTTAAAATAATTGTTTTTTCTTTACACCAATTGATTCCTCTCATTGTTTTGTATATAAAAGTATTAAGGGGGGAAATACATTTACAACTTTCAAAAAATGCATTTTTTTTGCATAATATGTTGGCTTAGCATTTCAAGAATGTAATCCCAAAATTTTAAATCGAAATTCGAAATAGTTTGGAAGTTACAGCTGTTGAACGGGACGCGCCTCTTGAGGCCTGGCAGCGCGCCGTAGATATACGGGCGCGCTCGGCGCAGAGCTCCCTTTCTTTTATTATCTCCGCCAATTAGCAACACTCGTACGCTATCGGGCTCGTGTGCTATCGCATCCCGTCCGGAATGTTCAATTGTTTATGTTTAGCAAGAGAGCGTTGGAACTCGTTTTACATTCAAGCGTCGTTAGTTTCGCTCCAAAATTCAGTCTGTTCAGACGTATTTTTTGAGAATTTTGCCAGATATTTTTGAGTAAATTAAAATGTCGTATCCGAAAGGTAATAAGGAAACATCGGATCGCCCATCAAAGAGACGCAAAAGAATATTTTTCGGTAACCAGTTTACTAAAAAAAGTGATAAAAGTGAAGAGGGAAGTTCAAGCGCGAGTGCTAAAAAAATTTTAACCGCCGATGCCACCGATATTCCGTGGACCCTTTTGCACGGTTATCGGCTAATTGAATTTTACACAGTTTTTGCAGCTTTGACAGAGATAGTTATTTGTCGCAAGTGCAAACAAACTATAAAATTTAAAGAAGCTGCAAATCGAGGACTCGGTTTCAAACTAGTTTTGTTATGCCGCTGTGGACGAAGAGACATAAATTCAGGCCCTTTAATTAATACTGGATATGAAGTGAATCGCCGAATTGTTTTCGTTATGCGTCTTTTAGGCATCGGCAGAGAAGGAATTAATTTATTTTGTAATTTAATGGATATCTGCAGCGGTATAAGCGAGAGCACGTACAACAATATCATCGTGCATATTCATTCGATTGCAGAATCCGTCTTCGAACGCCTAAGCAAGAAAGCTGTGGAAGAAGAAAAAAAAGGAATGAACAACATGAGCGGCTCATTTTGAATTTAAAAGTGTCCGGTGATGGTTCTTGGAAGAGACGTGGCTTCAAATCATTATATGGAGTAACTACGCTTTTAGGCTACTATACCGGTAAAGTTATTGATTTAATAGTTAAAAGCAGTTACTGTCATGCATGTACACTTTGGAAAAATAAGAAAGACAATCCAGATTATGAAGAATGGTATGCAGAACATGAGGAGGAATGCACGAAAAATCATGAGGGCTCTGCAGGCAAGATGGAAGTCGATGCAATCAAAGAAATATTTTTAAGATCGGAGGAGAAATTCGGCGTAAAGTACGGAAATTATATCGGAGATGGAGACTCCAAAACGTATAAGGCTATATTAGATATAAATCCATATGGCGACGAATTGACCGTTATCAAAAGTGAGTGTGTCGGACACGTCGAGAAGAGAATGGGCACTCGACTTCGAAACGTAAAAAAAACGCAGAAGCTAGGTGGTAAAGGTAAATTGACTGACGCTTTGATAAAGAAGCTCACTACCTATTATGGCTTAGCCATTCGAAGAAATTCAGATAGTGTAGATAATATGAAAAGAGAAATAATGGCTACGTTTTACCACCTATGCTCAACAAATGAAAAACCGCAACACGACTACTGCCCGCCAGGCGAAGACAGCTGGTGTAAGTGGCAAAAGGGGAAAGCAATAGGAGCCAATATGGATTTATATGAGCATCCTCCTCCACTTGATAAAAAAGTTCAAGAATTTTTATTGCCAATCTATAAAGATTTATCAAAAGAAGATTTGTTAGTCAGATGTTTAGGTGGCCACATGCAAAATGCTAATGAAAGTTTCAACGCAACAATCTGGCGCTTGGCCCCTAAACATCTCCATTCCGGACTGAAAATAGTTGAAATCGCTGCCTTTATAGCTGCTGGTATTTTCAACGAAGGCTACACAGCAATTTTGCAAATGATGGCGGAGCTGCAGGTGACGATAGGCAGCCACAGCAAGAGATACGCCGAGGAAGTCGACGACCGCCGGCTGCGTCGTCAGGAACGACGCAGCTCTTTGTCAACAAAGGAAGCTCGAAAAGCTAAGAAGGAGCAACTCATTGAAGAAAATCAGTTTTACGAAAAAGCAGAAGGAATGTTATATGGCCCTGGAATTGCTGATTAGCCGGTGAGTTGGAAAAATCATGTAGTTTTCTCGAGTCAAAACTTTAAACACGTTTTTCTCGAAACGTGATTTTTCAAACTGGCGTGACGTGTAGCTCAAAAACTATTTAACCAATCATTCTGAAATTTTTACCATATCTTTATAATACTATTACCTTATCGATGAACCTAAATGTTTTTAAAAAGAATAAAAAAAAATAGTTTTTTATTGCAAAAAAGACAAAAAAAAGCCTAAAAAATGAATTTTTATTTCAAACGCATATAAATATTGCAATTTTCAATTTGTTTAATCATATTTAGGTTCATCGACAAACTATGGGTATAAATAATAAGTTTCTTTTTGTTTTTTATGTTTCAGAAGTTTACAACAGGCGGTATGTGTCACGCCGTTTTTTTCCTCCGGCGCAGACCTATGGTATTCACACTCCAGCCAAGCCGTCATTTTTAAAAATAATATAATAAAAAAATTCATGTTTGTTCTTTTATATATGTCTAAATAAATCCCAAAGTTTGAAAAATGTACCCCTCTTTTTTTCTATCCAAAAAAATTCACGAAAATCATGTAAATTTCTAGCTTCTAAATGTATTTCCCCCCTTAAGGTAAGATAATCGAAAAATGAATATTTTACTAGATATTTTATGGTTTGTGTAAAATTAAGAAATTATTTCAAGCCTCATAATTCGAAAAGTACTCAATGAAGAAATACTTTATTATAGTGTTTTGGGAAGCTCTCGAGATAAGCTATAAGAATACATAATAAAAAATAGGGGGTTCCATTTAAAAAATTAAAGGTAACCTTTATGTGACATTTTTGCTTATTACTTAATAATTATTGCGAATTTTGCAAAATGGTAGAGGACTTTTCTTCTTAGTTTGACCCAATCTATCATCACTTTTCGTTTGGTCCCTCACTAATCGGACAACCTATATATATATATATATATATATATATATATATATACATATACCGAACGCTGCAGTTCCTTCTTCCCCGCGCGTGACGTCACTCTTCCCGCGCCGCGGTTCCCCTCGCGCCCCGTGAGAGGACCTGAGTTAGAACTCTCCTTGTATACCTACTGGTGTGTTTATTTATTCTTAAAGAAATATATATATACATATATAATGTGAGATACGAACACATTTTGGAGAGCGTTACCGTTATATATTATAATTAATACTTATGGATATATTATATATAATTATGGATTAGACTAATTTCTAGACATGAACTATATAGCATATAGTAATATGGCATATTTTTTATTTTATTTATAGTTGATTGATAAACGATTGTGTAATATATTGTACGCGTGCTTATATTACAAATTATATATATATATATATATATATATATATATATATATATATATATTTTGTAATATAAGCACGCGTACAATATATTACACAATCGTTTATCAATCAACTATAAATAAAATAAAAAATATGCCATATTACTATATGCTATATAGTTCATGTCTAGAAATTAGTCTAATCCATAATTATATATAATATATCCATAAGTATTAATCATAATATATAACGGTAACGCTCTCCAAAATGTGTTCGTATCTCACATTATATATGTATATATATATATTTCTTTAAGAATAAATAAACACACCAGTAGGTATACAAGGAGAGTTCTAACTCAGGTCCTCTCACGGGGGGTGAGGCGCGAGGGGAACCGCGGCGCGGGAGGAGTGACGTCACGCGCGGGGAAGGAGGAACTGCAACGTTCGATGAGTGACGTCACGCGCGGGGAAGGGGGATCCGCGGTGCGAGCGATGGACGAGGGGTCCGCGCGGGAAAGGGGGATCCGCGGCGCGAGCGATGGACGAGGAGGTCCGCGAGGAGAAGGGGGATCCGCGGAAAGAAGACGGTGGTGAAGGATAGCGCTACGTGTGGGAAAAGGAAAGCGATAAGTGTGTGAAGAGGACAGTGCGACAAGGATGGCATCAACGTGCGACAAGGATAGCGTCAACGTACGACAAGGATGACGTCAACGTGGGACAAGGACGACGCATTGTAAGATGGCGCATAGGTGGGAGAAGGACGACGCAAAGGTAAGTGAGTGAGTGATAGCGACGAGCATATGAAAGAGAGAGAACGATAATATCGCGAGAATAACGCGTGCGAGAGAGAACGATAATAGCTAAGATAACGCGTGCGCGAGAGACAACGATAATATCGCGAGACTTAGAACGATAATAGCGCAAGACAACGCCTGCGAGAGAGAACGATATTGCAAGAATAACGCGAGTGAGAGAGAACGCATACGAAAGAGAGACTTATGATTAACGCGAGACTTACAACTAGCGCAGGAGAGAGAGACGCAAGAGATGGGAGCGCAAGGGAAAGGCGCGTAAATAATTGCAATTTTTTATAAATTACAAATATAAAATTTATTTAAATGTGTGTGTGTACTATACAATTTGTGTGTGTGTGTGTGTGTGTATGTATGTGTACTTAAAATTAAGAATAATAATAGTAATATAATAATAATATAAAATATAAAATTTAAAATATAAAAATAAGGGCGGGGGGGATGCGCCGGGCTAAAGGGGAGGCCACTCCTGGAAGGCTAAGGGGTCGATGTGCCGGGCTGAGGGAGGCCGCTTCTGGAACAGAAAAAGACATACATTTCATTAAATTTAATAATTTCTTTTAGAACTTTTGATGTATTATAAATTGAAAGTTACTTACAATATTTTTCATGATCCATTTATTTTAATTTGTACAAATGGGACACATGTTGCATCGTATTATTTGATGCAAAGATTTTTTACATTCTTTGCAAGACATATTAGATAAATATTCCTAATATGTGATTCTATGTTCCCGAACAGAACTAGCTTCTAAGAATAGATACGATAATCTAAGGAAGCACTCGGTACAATATTTGGACTTATTTTCCATATAATAGTAGGATATGCAACATATCTTCGTATGTTCCTATGTTATTATTTCAATCAAATTTAAACTTCGATGTTTAGTTTGTATTAGTTCATCACTACTATCACTCTCATAATCACTATCTTCTAAGGGTTCTAATTCTATATCAGACCCATCCTCGTCTGATTCGTCCAGATTATCAATTTCCATTATATTGTCATCCTGAATGATAATCTCTTCAATGTCCATCTCGTCGATGATAATAACATCATCATCCGTATCATCATAGATTATAATAATGTCTTCTTCAGCCATTATATGTGACCAACGAAACACAAGACTAACGAAACGCAAAGAACAACGAAAGAAATAATATTCTAATGTCACAGGCTCCTCTTCATTATATATCTTTTAATATCTTTTGTCTCATTCCAACTAGAGCATCACGTCTCATCTACCTCAGCATTTCTCTACATCTTTAGCGGAGCGTGTTGAGAAAAATTGTCAACTCTATTCTTATTCGTATGGAAGGAAAGAATTAAAATCACAGATGGAATAAAAATAATTATTTATTGCAAGCATCGTAAAGAATATCATTTACAGCGCATGTTAGTAATTCGCAATCGATTAATGATTCGCTGTTAAAGACATCACTCTCGCGTATCGTTTTTACAGCATCGCATACAGTAGTAATATTGTTACGTTGTAATACAGTTTCAAATTGTTTAAATTTTTCATTCACGAGATACGTATTCTCGCATAACCAATTGTGCATATGATCGATACAATTTTCAAAATTAAATAAATGTAATAATATTTGTGGTTTCATGTACAAAGAATTTTCGCATAATGTGAGTTTTACAATTTTCGATTGATACATTTCGATCGATAAATCGCCAATCCTTAATGGGAGAGCAGTCGATTGTAGAAATTGTTCAACGTCTGCTTGCTTCTGCATCAACAAATTCCACGTTGAAAAAGGCAACGCTATTTAATTGCCTCGATTATCGCCAAAAATCAGTTCCACGTACGATACAGCTCCAACGCTTATTCCAATGTCCAAATACTTGTACGACGTTGGGGTTAGAGCGTATCTTCTTCCAAGTATGCGAGTCGCACGAGGCTGAATGGTATAAAAATATAAAATAATTAGATCAATATTTAAAAAAAAATAATAAATAAAATTTTTAAATGATCGAAACTTACATGTCGCATTTTTGTTTCTTACACGGTGGAGTTTCACCGTTTCGAATCGGAACGTAAAAATTCACGTTGATTTCTTCAGTGAACCTTTCACACGCGCGATTGATGCAATGTTGATCGTATTAGAAATATTATTAATTCAAATAGTATCGCAAATTGCAACGTAGAGGGGATTATTGCTGACGCAACATTTTAATTTCCTCTAAAATTTTGTCGCGCCGATGTACGGCTGCTCCCAATGCGATCAATTATACGTGACAAATCGCGAAATTTTCAAGGTTAAAATGCGCATCATCCCTAGACAAAGATTTAACTGAATGCGCTAAAATCGAGCGCCGATGTACGGCTGCCCCTGATGCAATCACGTTAGATTTTTTAAATGTACGTGACAAAACGCGAAATTATCGAGGTTAAATTGCACACGCTATTCCGGGGAATTTTTTGTTAAGATGAAATCATTCTAGAATGTTCGATGATAAAACAATGCACGAGACGGTATATAAATCATGATAAAGAGGTACACCCCGCCAGTAGCTAAAGTACATCAGAACAGTCATTGGAAACGCTAAATTTCGCAAGTGTGTGTTACAATATGGATGAGCAAATTTTGCGAGAGCAATCCACATTGATTGATTCGCTGGAAGACTACATTGTGTGAGAGCAACGATGTGATACGTACATCGAGTCGTTGGAAGAGCAAATTCGCATCAAGCGACCGCGATTATCGATCGGAAATCGACAATCACTGATTGCTCGGATCGCGCGCCTCGAATGGTTGCAAAATTCGGTACGTGGACGTTTCATACACGAGGGTGCCGGAAACAGCGCGCGTCAAAATGGACTTGTGTGGCGCGAAATTGATACGGCGTTCGAGAGTCGCGTATCGACTGGTGCGGTGATAAACTATAATCACATCGAACCTCGCCAATTTCTCGATGACGCCAAAGACATTGTGATAGAACATGTGCAGGACGTTATGAAAAAACATTATAATGTGAAAGTAAACACAATATTTAATGGTGAATTTGTGTCGGGTGAGAAACGTGCCAACAAAAGTATCAATACGAGAAACTATGAACTCTTTCGCACGTCTGATTTACGCGAGTGGTACGAACGGTGCGTTATCGAACCCACCCTAGCGTCTCTGGAAGAATTTCAAGAACGCGATAGCGGGTGGGCTTTGTCGCGAATACTAAATTTAACTGTAAATATAAATAAGTATAATCCTATGTGCGCGGGATGTCATATTAAATTGCCGCGGAACATTATGATGAAAAGAGCGGTGATTAACGTGCAAAGGACAATGCGTGTTTCGCGTGGGCAGTGGTCGCCGCACTATACCCCGCCGAAAGGAACGCGGAACGGGAATCATCGTACCCGAGTAGGTATACAAGGGGAGTTCTAACCCAGGGGCTCCGAGGGGGGTGACGGGCGGGGGGCACCGGCGGGGGGGCGACGTCACGATGGGGGTGACGTCACGAGGGGGGGGTGACGTCACGAGGGATGATGACGTCACGCGGGGGATGATGACATCACGTGCGGGGGGTGATGACGTCACGTGCGGGGGATGATGACGGCACGCGGGGGATGATGACGTCACATGCGGGGGATGATGACGTCACGTGCGGGGAAGGGGGGATCCGCGGCGCGAGCGATGGACGAGGGGGTCCGCGCGGGAAGGGGGGATCCGCGGCGCGAGCGATGGATGAGGGGGTCCGCGCGGGAAGGGGGGATCCGCGGCGCGAGCGATTGACGAGGGGGTCCGCGCGGGAAGGGGGGATCCGCGGCGCGAGCGATGGACGAGGGGGTCCGCGCGGGTAGGAGGAACCGCGGCGGGTCCGCGATGTGTCCACATGTGTGAGAAGGACGGTGCACTGGTGTGAGAAGGATAGCGCTAAGTATGTGAAGAGGACAGTGCGACAAGGATGGCATCAACGTGTGACAAGGATGACATCAACATACGACAAGGATGACGTCAACGTGGAACAAGGACGACGCAAAGGTAAGTGAGTGATAGCGACGAGCATATGAATGAGAGAGAACGATAATATCGCGAAGAGAACGCATACGAGAGAGAACGATAATAGCGCGAGAACAACGTGTGCGAGAGAGAACGATAATAGCTAAGATAACGCGTGCGAGCGAGAACGAAGATATCGCGAGACTTACAACTAACGCGAGACTTAGAACGATAATAGCGCGAAAGAACAACGCGTGCGAGAGAGAGCGCGAGAACAACGCGTACGAAAGAGAGAGAACGATAAATTCTTACAACTAGCGCAAGAGAGACGCAAGGGATGGGAACGCAAGGAGAGGCGCGTAAATAAATACATTTCTTTTTTTAAATTAAAATATATAATTTATTATAGTGTGTATAAATACATTTTTGTATGTGTGTGTGTGTGTGTGTGTGTGTGTGTGTGCGTGCGCGTGTGCTTAATATATATTAATAAAATAAAAAAGATATATAAAAAAGAAATATAATAATATAATAATAAAAAAATAAAAATATGATATATAAGGGGGATGGGGCGATGCGCCGGGCTAAAGGGAGGCCGCTCCTGGAACAGAAAAAAGGATGCTGCGTTAATAGAAATATATTACAATAATTTATTTATTTATTACAAAAAAACACTTACATCTGTCAATCAATTCCTCATTCTCCTGTTCTTTATCTTCCTCCTGCTCATGCTTCTGCACCTCTTCCTGGATCCATTGCTCCTCTTCTATTGCATCGTAGGGCTCTTCCCCGAAGAGCCGCCGCAGGTCGAAAATATCTTCGACCTGGCGACTCTCCGGGGTGTCGCCCCACATATAGAAGTCCTCCCGCGCCTGCCGGCGCACCGCCCGCACCCACTGGCGGTGCTCTATGTTCATGAATCCAGGAATCACCACCTCATCCTGGAACTACATAAAAAGTATAATTAATATAAATACAAAATTTTTTTTACACTTTTTCACAAAATATTCACAAAAACAATACTTACTTTCCACAGGAACGTCATGTTTAACACGACGATACAAAATAGATCAAGCAATTTTGTTTTCCAGTCCTTGTAAATGTTTGTACGATCCATTTTTTTCTTCTTTTACTTAATATACCTCACGAACTTCTAAACTCTTTCTGATGAGAGAACGAGGTCTCGGCACGAGGTTTTATAGTAGAGATGTGGCATTATCACCATATCAAAAACGCGTCGTAAGACAAAAGTACGGTCCCATGAAACTCAGCATGGTATATAATATAATATTAATAGTAGTGAGTCTAGGCCGGTTCTAACGCAGGGGCTCCGAGGGGGGTGAGGGGCGGGGGGAACCGGCGGGGGGCGACGTCACGCGGGGGGCGACGTCACGAGGGGGGTGACGCCACGAGGGGGGTGACGTCACGAGGGGGCGACGTCACGCGGGGGGGGTGACGTCACGCGGGGGATGATGACATCACGTGCGGGGGATGATGACGTCACGCGGGGGATGATGACGTCACGTGCGGGGGATGATGACGTCACATGCGGGGGATGATGACGTCACATGCGGGGAAGGGGGGATCCGTGGCGCGAGCGATGGACGAGGGGTCCGCGCGGGTAGGGGGGGATCCGCGGCGCGAGCGATGGACGAGGGGGTCCGCGCGGGTAGGGGGGATCCGCGGCGCGAGCGATGGACGAGGGGGTCCGCGCGGGTAGGGGGGATCCGCGGCGCGAGCGATGGACGAGGGGGTCCGCGCGGGTAGGGGGGATCCGCGGCGGGCCCGCGATGTGTCCATGTGTGAGAAGGACGGTTCACTGGTGTGAGAAGGATAGCGCTAAGTGTGTGTGAAGAGGACAGTGCGACAAGGATGGCATCAACGTGTGACAAGGATGACATCAACATACGACAAGGATGACGTCAACGTGGAACAAGGAC
>JALHBL010000730.1:0-46400 GCA_023638675.1 Camponotus pennsylvanicus | reverse complement strand
TTTAATAAAATTCATTAAACAATTATATATACATATAATTATTTTTATTTATACATAGAACTATTTTTGTTTTATACATTTATAACTTTTTTGTCAAACAATTTTTAAAGATTTTAATTCTTTTTAAAATAACGCGAGTCCACGGAGAAAAATAAATTACAACGGAATGCAGCTAATAAAACGTCATCGTAACACATGATCAGATTGATCATTCGAAGTCAGTTACTATTGTAATCGCTAGCCAAAACGCACTACCGCGTTACTTATCGTTTGATTCAAACTGCATCATATAAATATTACAAAAAATTATGTACAAATGGTTGATTTTGAAAAGCATAAGTAGTAACACAATTGTATGTAGTAACACAATCGTACGAACGAATTGTCTTAATTACATATTTAATAAAAGATATAGCAAATATTAAAGTGAATTCGATTACACGCTGCCTGTGCTTGAATATGGCTGAAAATGTTACAAGATCTATAATTCTATAACTTCTTTGATCGTTTGTAATTTGTTTGTGGTTATTTTTTTATCGACGTTTTTCTACTATTATCCTGGCAAGGGTAGTAGAAAATGTGCCCGAGCACTTGAAATATTTTTCTAGGAATAAACAGCCGAGCACTTGAGTTAGAGATAGAACAGATAGGCGGCCCGGGCATTTTCGGTCCGCGATGTCAAGTGACAGTGAGAATCTCGGCGTCGTTGCGAGAACACGAGGAATTGCAGAAGGATCGCGCGAGTAGGAAGATCGACACCTTGTATACATGCAGTGTTAATAAAATGTTATATGCTTTTAAGCTTAGAGAAGTAGCTCAGCTCATTTACAATCCCGATATTCGCGATTACGTTCATAACAACTGGCGACCGTGACAGGATGATTTGTTCGCGAAATCGGTAATTAAAAGTTGAATCTTTGTTGTGTCAGCGCCGTGAAGATGGATGCCCTGAAGAAACGAAGAAAGGCGCTTCGTATAGCCTTTACAAAGACTCTCACTGCGTTCTCAACAAGATTAGAGAGCGACTGTTCAAGAGAAGAAAAGATAGTGGTGTTTCAATCCCTTGAAACGAAAATGACTGAGCTGGATGCAGTACATTCTGCATATAGCGAAGCACTGTTCGAATCAGAGGCGGACGAGACTGATATCAACAGAGAGTTAGAATCGGACGATGTGACAAAACTCAGTATACCTAACAGCGAAAATGAAAATATCTAAGATAACGCCATCGACATCGGACAACATAACGAGAATGGTCTCGACGAACGCCCTGAAAACGTCGAAGCTTCCTAAGTTAGAATTACCGAAATTTGATGGTAATATTAAAGATTGGCTTCCTTTTTGGAGCCAGTTTAAGAAGATAAGCGAAGATCCTTCAATTAATGAAGAAGATAAAATGCAATACCTACAACAGGCAATGATACCGGATTCGCGCGCGAACGAGCTCGTGCGAAGTTTCCCGCCTACGGGGGAAAATTATGAAAAAGCAATTTCGAGCCTAAAAAATCGTTTTGGACGAGACGATATTATTGTGGAATTTTACGTTCGCGAACTACTAGGTCTTGTGTTGCAAAACGCAGTAAAGGGAAACAAGTAGTTGTCCCTTACGAGCCTATACGATAAGCTCGAGTGCTATATTCGTGCATTGGAAACACTTGGCGTGACGACGAACAATTATGCCGCCATGCTGTACCTGCTCGTCGAGTCGTCTCTCCCAGAAGAAGTCCTTCGAGCATGGCAACGCAGGGGACAACGGGATACGATGGAAACGAACGGACAATGTGAAACAACAGATCGACTCGCAAAACTTCTTAGATTCCTGCAGTTAGAAGTGGAAAGCCAGGAGTGCATCGACATGGCGTTGATAGGGTTCAGTTTATCAACGGAATAAGAGAAGATGAAGAAGCTAAAAGGTAAAACAGAATCGACGAAGGAGGCAGCTAGTGCCAGTGTGCTTCTCGTGGCAAAGGACCAAAGGAGGCTAGAGTGCATTTTCTGTAAGTTAAATCACAATAGTCGAAACTGCGAATCCGCGCGTAAATTAACGTTAAATGAACGAAAAGGCATTGTTAAGAAAGAAGGCTGTTGCTTTAATTGTCTAAGACGCGAACATTAATTCACAAAAATGTAAAGTTAAAGTAAAATGCGATTGGACAGGAATTGCTCGAGACAGCACGTTCTATTAATGTGTCCGAGTATAGTTTGCAAGGAAAACAATTCCGTAATTAAACCGAGCGTTTCTGTAAATAAGTCGAACGATAACGAAAAGATTGTCGATGATCAGAACCTAGCTTCATTTTGCGAGACGCCAGATGTTTGTTTACAAACTCTTCGAGTAAAATTGTATTCTCAAACGCGAGAGAAAATTGTAAGAGCGATTTTTGATACAGCGTCACAACGTTCGTATATCCGCACAGATATTGCGAAAGAATTAGGTTACGTTTCGCTTGGTGAATTAAAAGTTTTACATTCGCTGTTCGACGGAATCAAATCGGGAAGCGAAATTCACAATATGTTTAAGATACGCATTCAGAATTTAGATGAATCGTACGCGTGCAATTTCTCGGGTATGAACCAGGATACTATTTGCGCTCCGATCGCGAGTATTAAGCGAGATGCATGGGTCAATGAATTACAAGCAAAGAATATTAATCTAACGGATATCGGAGATAGAAGTAATTCTATAGAAGTGCTAATCGGTGCGGATGTAGCCGGTAAATTATTAACTGGTAGGAAATGCGATTTAAAGAATGGATCAACGGCTATCGAGACACGTCTAGGATGGACGGTGTTAGGCAAATTACCGAAAGAATCCACGAGATCTGACGCGACGGTAATGATAACGATAATGTTCGTGCAGGAGGCCAATCTATGCGATTTGTGGCGTTTAGATGCTATTGGTATCACAGATTCGATTGAGAAAGCGGATAAGGTCGCAAGAGACGAACAAACGCGGAAGTTTTTGATAGAGACGGCTAAATTCAACGCGGACGGTCGATATGAAGTTCGATTATCGTGGACAGAAAATCATGAGCTTGTTTCCAGCAATTACGATATAGCGCGCAATAGATTTGAAAGATGTCTGGATAAACTTGCCTCAAAAAATTTATTAGAAGCGTATGGTAATGTTTTCAAGGAATGGCTGTCGGAGGGAATTATTGAAAAAGTACCTGACGATGAAATTGACAATTTAGGCCATTATTTTACCCAGTGATAAAATTGAATAGTACGACTAAAATAAGATCGGTGTTTGACGCTTCTGCTTCTAAGAGAGGATATCCGTCTTTAAATCAATGCCTCGAAAAGGGCCTTAATTTAATTGAGTTAGTACCTTCATCTTTGAATAGATTTCAAGAAAGAGAGATAGTAGTGTCTGATATAAAGAAAGCGTTTTTACAGATAGTTGTAAATAAGATGGACCGGGATTATCTCCGTTTCTTTTGGACCGTAGGCGGTAAAAGGATAGTTTTCCGTCATTGTCGAGTAGTATTCGGTCTAGCCTGCAGCCGATTTATATTAGCAGCGATCATTGAGCTCCATTTATCGACGTTCTTAACAAACATTGACGCGAATAAAAAATCAGCAGAAAAATTAAAAGAATCGTTCTATGTCGACAATTGAGTCACGAGTGTAGATTCGGAAGAAGAATTAAGAACGTTTATAGCAGGATCCACGACGATAATGAAAACGGGCGGCTTCGAACTTCGTGGCTGGGAAAGTTCACATGATTCGGGAGCTAGCGAAACAACACTCGTTTTGGGAATTTTATGGAACAAAAACAAAGACACTATTTCAGTTAATCCGACCGTGTTGAATTTAAATGTTCCAAGCGTTATAATGAAAAGAGTGATTTTGTCCGCAACGCACAAAATTTTCGATCCTATCGGCTTTACGTGTCCCATATCGTTGTTGCCTAAATTATTGCTTAAAGAATTATGGACGGAAAAGAAAGATTGGGACACAAAAGTTGCGGATAATCAAGCAAGTAAATTCGTGAACTGGGTAAACGGGTTACCTTTACTGAATCGAATCGACATCCCGCGAAAACTCGGCAGGGGTGATTTAACATTACATACGTTTTGCGACGCGAGCGGTTCGGCTTATGCAACAGCTGTTTTCGCGAAAAGTGAATATAAGAGCGTGGTAAACGTTACACTTTTGAGTGCGAGATCTCGCATAGCTCCCGAAGAAGCTACAATTCCGCGTCTCGAATTGATGGCGGCTACAATAGCGGTCAGACTTACAACCTCTGTTATTAAGTCTCTAACGTAAAAAAGTTCTAGAACGACGTTTTGGTCCGACTCGACTACAGTGTTGGTGTGGATCAAACGCGACATGCAATGGGGAACGTTCATTCGAAACAGAATAAAAGAAATACGCGAGTTCAGTAGACAAGAGAAATGGAAATATGTACCCGGGGATTTAAATCCTGCGGATCTTCCGTCGCGTGGTTGTAGTCCCGCTCAGCTAGTACGATCTGAGTGGTGGTTAGGCCGCTCATGGCTTTATAAGCCAGATATAGATTGGCCCAAAGGAAAGAGCGACTTTGTCGAAGAAGAAATAAATAGCGAAATTAAAAAGTCGGCTTTAGTATACACAATTAGCACGGAAACTACTACGTTTAAAGTCGATGATTACTTTTCGTCTTATAATAAGCTAATACGTTTTTTGGCATGGATGCATAGGTTTCTCTTAAATAGGAAAAAAGAGATCGATAAAAGAAAGAAATTAAACGACGATCTTGATATGCGCTAATTATCTAAAAGAACATATTTATCTGGAAAAGAACGAAAGAGATTATACTTAACTTACGCGGAAATAAGAGCAGCAAAAACTAGATTATTTAAATATTTACAAGACCAAATGTTTACGACTGTAAAAGGTAAAGAAAAATTATCTGCCTTTAAGATAATGAAGAATGAACACGATTTATACGTCTTAAAGACTAAGATTTTTAATCGAATCGATGATCTCAATTTTTTATGTCCTATTCTTTTAGATAATAATCATGACATAATTTATATGCTAGTGAAAGAAACTCATGAATCCATGGACCATGCCGGAACACAGATTACTATCAATTACTTACGGGAAAGATTTTGGATTATTTCTCTTCGAAAAGTAATAAGATCGGTGATAGCCAATTGTATAGTCTGCAAGAGGCAGAAAACGAAACGCATGGAAATTAAAGTTCCTCCTTTACCTCCCCATCGCGTTCGCGACGCAACAGTTTTTGAGATAGTTGAGATAGATTTTGCAGGTCCACTATTTTTGCGGGGTGGAGGGAAGGGATGGATTTGTATTTTTACCTGTGCCGTGTACCGAGCGGTACATTTCGAATTAGCATCCACACTATCGACTCAGGGTTTCATAGAATGCTTACGTAGATTTATAGCAAGACGCGGACGACCACGTACCATATATAGCAATAATGGGACTAATTTTACGGACGTCGCTAACGCATTAAGTAAACTAGACTGGGAAAGAATCGCTAAACACATTTCGGCATTACAGATCGAATGGTATTTTAATCCGCCAGCAGCACCGTGGTGGGGTGGTTGGTGGGAGAGACTCATAGGAATTCTAAAAGCACTATTGCGAAAGATACTAGGAAAAGCGAGTCTTTCATACGAAAGTTTGAACACAATTCTGTGTGATGCAGAAGCAATAATTAATACTCGACCTTTAACGTATATCTCAGAAGATCCCGAGGATTTTAAGCCATTGTCACCGTCGGTATTTCTTCAAGAAAATCGAGAATACGGTGTACCCGACTGCGATATGCTATATTGGGCAAAAAAAAAATTAGAAAAGAAACTTAAACACAGACAGAAAATTATCGAAGATCTTTGAAAAAGATTTTGTGCGGAATACCTGGGTCAATTATTATTGAAGGAAGGAAAAAAGAAAGAAACGCGGAAAATAGAAATCGGCGACGTCGTTCTAGTCGGCGACGACACACACAGGCGCATAGATTGGCCCTTAGCACGCGTAGTGAAAATAATTCCGGGCCGCGACGGTCAGGATAGAGTGTTTGTTTTAAAGGCCAAGAATGGTTTGTTCAAGAGGCCGGTGCAAAGAATCTATCCGTTAGAAATAAAGCGAAGAGAGTGAGACCCTCATCAAAGATTTAGACAAGCGAGCGAGCTCCAAAGAACTTAGCGATAAGGTTGATACGTATTGTATACGTATTGTGTTACGCGCGCGCCCGAGTCATTACGGTCCTGCCGTTGTCCGGATTCCGTTGACAAGAAGAATGTTGATAAACAACGATAGTCAGCTGAGTCTGAGCCGAGCTGTCAAACTAAACGGACGCGTTTTCTTACAAGCGATAATTGTGTTATTTAATCCGTTGTGTTAATCTGTTATTAGTGCGTTCTGTGTTCGTATTAAAATTCCTTGTTATCCTTAAAAGTGTTAATTAATTTAACGCGTTCCGCGAGTGCCGGTAGTCCGCTAATTCGCGCTTCGATAAATCTCGAAGTCGTCGCCCCGGGCGCAACATTTGTATTAATAAGGAGCAATCCGTTTATAAAGAGAAAGTCGACGATCTAAAGATTGTAACCACACGAAGTGGACGCGTTAGTAAGAAACCTGATCGTTTTGAAATCAAGCGTTAGTTGTAAGAAGAACATATTTAGCGTTTTGTCTTGTATAATTTTCTGAGTTCATTTTTTCTGTATTAAGCTATTTCGATGTACAATCTTAGATTAAGCTTTTACGATAAGTGATAGATATTCGTTCCCACGAAAAGGGGGAGGATGTCCTGGCAAGGATAATAGAAAATGTGCCCGAGCACTTGAGTTAGAAATAGAACAGATAGGCGGCCTGGGGCATTTTTCGGTCCGCAATGTCAAGTGACAGTGAGAATCTCAGCTTCGTGGCGAGAACACGAGGAGTTGCAGAAGGATCACGCGAGTAGGAAGATCGACGCCTTGTATACATGCAGTGTTAATAAAGTATTATATCCTTTTAAGCTTAGAGAAGTGGCTCAGCTCATTTACGATCCCGATATTCGCGATTACATTCATAACAGTAAGCGTAGAGAAATTTCTTTCCGATTCTGCCTATATCTTCATTCATCCAATTTAATCTAGATTATCCGTCTTCGAAGATTCTCATTTTTTTCTAGCTACTTCGATTTCTTCTCTATCGCTTATTAATATGGAAATATCTTTAATGAAACGCCATTTTTAATGATTTTATTACACAAATACAAAAGTTCATGAAAAAAAATTTTTTCTTTCTTTTCTCTTTAATGAAATTTTCTATGGATAAATTTCTATCTTATTATTTTTTAGTAGTAGAATTTTTTTAGTAGTATCTTTTTTAATTTGAAATATAACTTTCTAAATAGGGAAGACCGGGAACAAAAGTAACAACGTCATGAAAGTAATATGCCTCGTAATAAACTACACAATATGTTGAATAATTTGTACTATGTAATCAAACACGTATGCCCCGATTCTCTTCCTTTTCAGCTAAATGTTGTAGAACGATCGCGCCGGTTGCACATGCAGGAGTGGAATTAGTGTATTTGCATTATTCACCTAAGTATTTCTTGTTTTAGTTTTTTTGTATCTATGCCTAATTAAAGTGTATATATTGACGTAATTATTTGCCGGTGTATTCTTCTAAAATGTATTCATAAGTTTTTATAGTTGATTTGGCTAAGTCTTGCATCATATTTAGGTTATAATACTTTTATTCTAAAAAATGTGTTTGGGGACAAAAGTAACACGACATTCTGTGGATGAAAGTAACACGTTTCAATGCTTAAAGTATAAGGAGGGAGGGCTGGTCCCATAATAACTGTACCAAAGGCGATTCTTATTACGTATGCCATAATTGTGATTCGGAATAGATACCAATCTCTTTTGTATAAGTAATTATCATACAATTTTTACACTATTATTTAGAATTAAGCTATTATTTAGACTTAAAAAAGTACAAAACTGGTGTGATATTAAGTATAATTATTTTATGATATTACTTATAATTATTTTGCTTAACGAAGATTATTTCTTTTAAGATTTTCAAAGACGATAAAAATAAATATTTATTTTATTTTCTATTTTAATATAATATAATACAAAAAAAAATTTATAATAAAAGTTATTTTGCTTAATAAAAGATTATATAATAAAAGTTGCCTTAAATTGAAAGAAGTCATATTTATTTTATTTTCCCGAAAATAAGAACTGGTACTTTTATCCCCAGACTATGTTACTTTCGTCCCAGGCCCCCAGGATGAGTAAGAATCGTAATTGCGAAAAGCTATAGTAGCTCTTTAAATATCTATCATTTGAGATTGAAACATAGGTATAATAATAGAGCAATAAATGGAGGTTTTTAACATATAATCTTTTTTTAAATCTCTGACGATAATTAATTAGTGACATAATGTAATATAAAAAATACAAGAAATACAATAATACCTATAATACAAAAAATGTTACTTTTGTCCCCGGTCTCCCCTATATCATTTAATATATAAATGGACTAAATATGTCACAAAAGGAGACCGAAGCATCATAGAATTATTTTCAATTATATTTCACGTAATTAAAGTGTTTATCACATTTTTTTGGAAATAAAGTAATTGATTTATAGCAGGAGAAAGGGGGAATTTGATTGGATGCACTAATGCATACTGGTGCATAATAGAGACTGTCGTGTATAAAATTACAATAGTAGAATTAAAATAATAAAGTAATTAATATTATAAATTTTTCTATTATATTATATTATATATATTAAGTATATTATACTAAGTTAATATTGACTAAAGTTATATAATATAAGTTATTATATTATAACGTTATTTAATGCAAATAATGATAATAATAGCTCGTACAATTAATTATATTACTTATTTTAGTTGTGTATGTGCTACTGTAAATTTGTACTTATTTATACTAGTGCATAAACGGTATGGCGTTACGTATCGCTTGATTCAAACTGCATTATGTGAATATACAGAAAACGCATAAACCACTTTTTTTAAATCCATTCTTACTTTTATAATCAGAATATCTTTTTATATAGTAAACGTGCCCCTAGGCCAAAGAGAAGATACTCAGAAATAAATTAATATAAAAAGTTTAATAAAATTCAAATTAAACAATTATACATACTTATAATTATTTTTATTTATAGAACTATTTTGGTTTTATACATATATAACCTTTTTGTCAAACAATTTTTAAAGATTTTAATTTTTTTTGGAATAAAGCCAAATATTTCTGTAGAGAAAAATAAATTACAACGGAATGCAGCTAATAAGACGTCATGGCCAGAGTCCGGATCTTGGTGTCGTTTTTCCCACTCCAAGTGCATGCTAGCGGCCGAACGCCGCGAAAAGCAGTACCGTATATGCCGGTCTAGTGATGGTAGCAAAAAGGGCACCGTAGCGTAGAAATAAATACAGGGTGGCCCAAAAGTCTGGAAACAATCTAATATCTCGTATAGAATGCATTTTAGAACAAAATGCTTTAGACAAAAGTTGTAGGGATTAAAAAGATGTATTTAACTGTAATATCCATTTGACATTGAGTGGCGTCGCCAAGGTCAGGGCAAAGTCAACTTGAATTTATTAAACAGAACCCCCTATTTTTCATTGCATATTCTTGTAGCTTATCTCGAGAGCTTTCCAAAACACTGTAATAAAGTATTTCTTCATTGAATACTTTTCGAGTTTTGAGGCTTGAAATAATTTCTTAATTTTACATAAACCATAAAATATCTAGTAAAATATTCATTTTTCGATTACACAGGCCCACAAAAAAAAGAAAAGTGTCTGACCTCGGCATGCAAAGCATGTTTTCTTACGTATTTTTTTGCGCTGAATCCAAATCTGAAGTCAAAATGGGGGGTTCTCCGGGCCGATTTTGAGCAAATAGCTGTTTAAAGTAAAAAAATTCTGAAAATTAGTTTTAAACACCTAATCTATCATTTTTAAATAAACAATGTACCAAGACCATTTGAGTCTTATTACTCAGAAGACAAAAGGCCCACAGAGCGAGCATTTTGACCCAATAACTCAAAAAACCATAAACCCCAGCCAGGTCAGAGGCCTCAGTTCAAATCTAAACAGGCTATATAACACAATCATCATCAGATCTTACATAGAATGAGAGCCTCAGTTTAAATTTGAGCTGACTATAATTACATAACTCCTAAGCCCCAGGCACACCGGAAGCCTGAGCTAAGTGTCAAGCACGGATCCAGGGGGAAAGGGGGGCAATGAGGGTGATCGTCCCCCCCCCAAGGCTCCTGGATGTATCATGAAAATGAAACTTTTTGTGTTAGTTGAGACCTTTTTTTAGCTTGAAGACCCTTTTCATACCAATAACATATGATACGCCCCCCTCCCACCCAAGGCAGGTGTCTGGATCCATCCTTGCTAAGTGTGCTATAATCACATAACCTCCAAACCTCTGACAGGTGGAAAGTCTATGCTCTTAAAAATATTGTATTCAATTTTTTGCTCTTTTACGTACTTTTTTGTCCTCAAAAGATCTACGTAAGGGATTTCTTTTACGTTTGTCCTTATTTTGAGTCGTAGCTCTTTGGCTCCTGGGGCTTAGGAGTTATGTAATTATAGTCAGCTTAAATTTAAACTGAGGCTCTCATTCTATGTAAGATCTGATGATGATTGTGTTATATAGCCTGTTTAGATTTGAACTGAGGCCCCTCCCCTGGCTGGGGTTTATGGTTTTTGAGTTATTGGGTCAAAATGCTCGCTCTGTGGGCCTTTTGTCTTCTGGGTAATAAGACTCAAATGGTCTTGGTACATTGTTTATTTAAAAATGATAGATTAGGTGTTTAAAACTAATTTTCAGAATTTTTTTACTTTAAACAGCTATTTACTCAAAATCCGCCCCGAGAACCCCCCATTTTGACTTCAGATTTGGATTCAGCGCAAAAAAATACGTAAGAAAACATGCTTTGCATCGCGAGGACACACTTTTTTTTTTTTTGTGGGCCTGTGTTATCTTACCTTAATACTTTTATGTACAAAATAATGAGAGTAATCAATTGGTATAAAGAAAACATACACTTGTTTTTAAGAAAAAATATGGAATTGTTAATTTGAATCACCCTGTATATATATATATATACATATATATATATATATATATATATATATATATATATATATATATATATATATATATATATATATATAATCGCAATCATTAGATTTCGCTTCGATTACTCAAAAACACAAATTAGATATATCATTATATTATTTGATTTTGTACAATCATGAAAACGGATGTAACATTTTTTAATAATAATCAAAATTTTATGGAAAGTAAGATTAAAAAATTTCTTTTATTTTTATTGATTAATCTCATATTAAGATTAAATCTGAAAATAATAGAATCAATTTAGAAATATTCTAGAAATATTTTTCCTACATTAAGATTTATTGAATCGTTTGGAAAATAAGATAAACATTAATTTAATTATATCGGCTAAATAGTATCGACTGGACTCAATAAGACATCTTCCGTGTTCATTCTTAATGCTATAATACTTTTCAGACAAAGTTTAAAATTTGGTCTGGCATCCGCTGTACTCCAGCAACGCAGCATCAACTGGTACAACGTTGACGGACAGTTAAGAGTCATCGGCAACCTGCCTCCATCACGTACATATTTTATCACTTCTTCATTAGTCTTGGCAATATAAGGTTGCTCACCCAACGATATAATTTCCCACATTAATACCCCAAATGACCAAACATCGCTTTGAGAAGTAAAGATTCCAATCATCAAAGATTCTGGTGCCATCCAGCGAATAGGAAACGAACCTTCTCCTTTCTAAAACATGATTTAAACAAAAATTTAATTTTCTGATTTAAGTTGTTCATTTTTAAAATGTGTGCAAAATCAAAAACGTTCATTTATCTCTTGCTTTATGTAAATTAAAACTATTTATATTCTATATTATTTAAAGAAACAATGTACGATACTATTATGATAAAAAAAATGGAAAGTATTTTCAAAAGAATTCATTTTTTAATCATTAACGTTTTTTCATAATTGTATTTACCACGCGATAATAATCATCCTTGTAGATATCTCTAGCCAGTCCAAAATCTCCAATTTTAATGACACGATTCTCGCGATTTCTCGAGGATACTAAACAATTGCGACACGCTAGATCTCTATGTACAAAACGCAACTCTTCCAAGTAGCAACAACCTCGCGCAACATCTTCGCACATGGCGAGCAAATCTTGCAAACGCAGAGCATACGAATCTGACGCTTGCAAATTTCTACAATCTCTCAAATATTTTAACAGATCACCAGTTTCTATCAATTCCAACACTAGTAACGGAGAATTCCCATCTAAACAAACGGCCAACAATCTTAATATATGTTTGTGTCGAAAATGACTCATAAGCTTGGCTTCCTTTAAAAATTTCTTTTTCTCATTGGAAGAAGCATCTTTTCGAAGCATTTTTATTGCAACGGATATCTCTGTGCCCGATCTTTCTAAGTTCTTCACATTTCCTTGAAACACCTGCGAAATATTTTACACAAATTTACATACGTACTTCATTAGAAAATGTATAGTTTAATGTAAAGTAATATTATACTTTACTTTATATTAAATAATTCAACGAAAAATGTATAATAAAGTACACGTTTGTTGTCTCATCTAAATTTTATATTACTTATAATCTATTATAAAAATTCATGTAATTTATATATTTATTAGAAAATACTTATCTGTTTAGTTGAGAGTCCAGAAATTAATTTGAAACATTGCTTGAAAAAATTAATTTTTACCTTTCCGAATGCGCCGCTACCAAGAAGTTTCGTAAATGTAATTTGTTTACGTGCGACTTTAGTTATTGCACATTCATTCGGGTTATAATGTAACATAGGACTGTAGATCATATTGAATTGAGTGTTTCGGCAAGGTACTTCATGTAAAATCGCTAATTCTACATCGTTCATTGTTGAAGACAAAAATTGTTCATTATTACCTCTGCGTTGACGATACACTGTTATAAAATTTCGACTTAATTATGTAATAATATGTATTATAAAATCTACTGTTTTTAAGTAAATTTATTCGTTTAATTTTATATGAGTAAGTTACTATTTTCAGTAAATATTTAGATATTATATCAGATATATACATATGTATAATCTACAATTCAAGTCGATACCTACATCAAATATACTTACAACGATAAAAGTAGCAGACGCAGATTATAGTAACTATAACGATAAAACTTAACATCAATAATAAGTAATATTTTTTCGCTATTATTCCAGGAGTGCTCGAAATATCTATATTAAGCAAAAATATAATTTTAATATCTTCGTGTGTGTATGTTTTTACAAATTTATTTTTACTTATAACTTTATTACAAAATTTAATTTTTTTAAATTTTAAGTTTATTTATATCTAAATAAAAAATTGATGTGCAAAAAAGATGACAACAAACTATGTTATTATTATCGAGAAAAGCCGTAACAACCGATCCGAGCTCGGTGAAACGCATACTCACTCCGTCTTTTGCCAACCATAGGTTGGCAGCAGTCGGGAGTAAAAAATTAGCGAATAATAATAAAATATCTATGCAGCACAGAATGTTACAACTACTTTGCAACAATATTGCAATATTACAAATTGCAATGAACAAAATATGAATTAGATGTTATAGCAATATGATGTTCATATTTCGAAAACATTTTGAAACTGTAACACTCTTTAATTTATCTATAAAAATAATGTAATAATATATTTTTTTATATTTGTATATATGCGATGAATTTTACTTTTTTGCAGAAATCAAATGAAATGATGACACAGAAATAATATCAATCGAGTAAATATAATTCTAAGCTAAAGATAAGCACTGCTATTTTTTTATTAATATATAGATAACATTTTATATCAATGTTACTATATATTTTATGATATATTTTCACTTCATGTACAAATACGATATTAATCTTCAAAGATAATATATCTTTTTATTATATTAAGAATAGATACTATTATATCTATCATATATATGCATTTTTCTATGCATTTTTATGTACTTTTAACATGCAAATATATATAATTATAACGGATTTTTAAATTTTTAAATAAAAATATAATTAGTAATGCATAATTAATTCTATAACTAATATATATATATATATATATATATATATATATATATATATATATATATATATATATATATACATATATGTATAAAATACCCATTATAAGAGTATATACAATAGAACATTTCAAATAAAAAAAGTGATTCGTAAGTAAGAGTTTAAAGTAATTTTGTATAAAAATATAACATTTTATGTTATATGATTATGCTTTAAATATAATTTTGAAATATATTATCTTAGATATGATTATCTTAGATATTGGAAACTTCTATTTATATCAAAATTTTAATTTAATTAAATGTTTTCAAGATATTTACCCATCGAAAACAAAAATATTTTATACGTAATATTATTAAATGGTTGCGATAACATTGTAACTTTCCAATATATTACACTGTAATATTGCTACAATATTTCATTGCAAAAAACGGACATCTTAATTTCAGCACAATCTTGTAACAATAATTCAGTAGAGTTTTACAATCGATTTGCAATATAGCAATGTTTCAATGAAATTATTCTGCAATATATCCATGCAATCTTATTGTACTGAATGGGTATCTTCGTTTGCTTACCAAGTGTTGAAAAAATAAATCTTTCATCAGCCGGCCATGTAAAATTTTCCTCATATTCGGGATATTTCAATATCAAGCGAAACTTGTATAAAGTTCCCGAATTTAAGTTTCCGATATGGTATATTTCTTTGTTATAATTTATTTTAACATAATTCATTGTTAGCCACTTTTCTGCTGCAATATCTTTGTACTCTAGTGTAGGAGGGATCGTCAGATTAATGTTTGGGTTCCATGAAATGTCCATGCTATTTATGTTAACCTCGCTCAAAGTAATATTGTTTGGTTCTGAGTATATGTGAACGATCTTGCTTAATCTTTGTTTGTAGAAAAATCTAATATTAATTGGATACACACGCACGTATATCGAGTAATCTTGTACTGGTAGCGACAAGTTAATCTTTGTGAAAAATCTGCCGTCTGCCATACGTTTCGGCACATTGATAAATTGTTTGCCCTTTTGTTGCGTGCCGTTCACTAATGTAACTGACTTCCAATGCACTTCGTAGATCACGGCCATGCAGTTCACTTTCTTGAGTGGCATCCAATGAACTATTGCTATAATAGGCGTCAAAGCTAGAACACTTATGTTTTCTGGTTCATTAAGCTTGCCCGAATTAGTTTTTATTAATATCACATTCGAATTGAATGGATTTATTGATAATTGATCAAAGTAAAAATTGCTTAAAGTAAACTTCAACTTGTACTGTGTAAATATTGCTAGGTTCTGAATCTCGTAATATCGCTCGGCCGTCAGTACATTGAATTTCTCAGACTTGTTGAGATTGTTGTCTAAACAGCTTACGGAGATAGTATATATAGTAGTTGGTAAATTATATTTTTTGCATCCACTCTTTACAACCGGCTTCGGAAGACTTACACTGATGCTGTTTCCCGTTGCATTCACATTCTCAAAATTGTAAACTTTTTCGTCAGGTGTCAGACATCTCATTGGAGGATATGGTTGTGAAGATTTATCAAAAGCGTAAATACTATAAGGTATATTTTTCTTATCTGATCTTATTATTATCTTTTCAACATATTCGGCTACATTTACGCTCATGAGACTTGCATATTTCTTTTTTAAAACGTAGAGAGTAAATTGAGACGAATAATCTGTTTCTAAGATGTAAATGTTTGTTTTGTCAATCGTTATAGATCCGAAGTAGAAGTTATGTATGTTTTTGTTGTCTAAAATCGTATTGCACATAGAAACGTTAATGTCTGTCACAAATATGTGCTCATGATGAAACCAGTAAATTAACGGCTCCTCATTATTAGTGTTATCAATTCTATAACCAAGATAATTCGGAGAAAATGGGCAAAACGATGAATTTATCTGAATAATTTGCACATTTTTCCATCGAGATGATATTGCTTTATATAATATGTATCATTCGTCGAATTGTATAATGGGGAATATAAAATTCTAAAAAATATATAATTATTTTATTCATTATAAAACATTATTTTAACACAAACAGAAACTTGTATGTAGTAAAAATTTGAAATTTTTATAATTGTTTTATAACTTATTATTTTTTTTACTTATGATCTTAATTATAAAACCACATAAAATTATAGAAAAATTACAAATTTGCATAAATCTTTAATGGTAAATTATTTTTTCACGTGGACGGTAGTAAACGTACCTCATAGACGGTAATATATTTATACCGTAAGTAGCAATTTCTGATTTGAAAATCTCATCAAATTTAATTATGCCAATTTCCCACATTGTTAAGTCGAACTTTACAATATAAGAGTAGCCTGACCATTCATAGGTGAAATATAGATTTCTTGCTACCCAGTCAATGTAAAGATTATATATATCATGATCAAAGCTAGCTATTTCTGTGGTTTTATTTTCATTAATCTTCAATGTCATTAGGTCATGACCGAAAAACCAATAAATTCTATGTTCTTGTATCGAATAAGCGGCATACATTACTACTCTGAAAAAGGAGCTATATTCTATTACTGATCTGAAAAAAGGAACTATAATTGTATAGTAAAAAATTATATATAATTGAGATTTCTAATTTTATAGTTATTACTGCTATAATGTTGATAATAATAAACTTGGGCATAATAATAATACCTAACTTTATAGTTAGTGTTAAAAATAATTTATGATAATTATAACTACATTTTTTATCACTATACGTACCCTGACATTACGATTAAATTAGTAATGTTTAAATCCATGTCCAATATGAGGATACCTTCATCCGTTGTGAGTAATAATTTAGGTATTGGATTTTCATGTGTAGTCGACACATTGATTAAATCCGTGTAAGGACCAGCAACAATTTTAGTATGCGCACGTACTCGAAAATAATATGTCATGTTAGATATTAGATTGTGCACCGTGTGCTCCAATTTTGTAATTGTGATGTTTTTATCGTCACAGGTTTGAATCTCTTTTAAGTCTTCGATGAAAAAACATTGCAATGTGTACCCTTGTATTATTTCATCGGTAAATTCAGGTTGGTTCCATCTGTATAAACATAAAATTTTAGCCATTTTATATTTAACAAAATTATAACAGAATTAACATTTTGATATATTTATGTCGTTAAATTTAAGAAAAAGAGAGAAAAATGAAAGAATACAAACTGAGAATTTAGATTCCTTACCTCAACGTCACAAAAATGTTTACTTTTTCTGTGAATTGACTGTCGAATTGTACAAATGCTCTGAGAGATTTTGGCTCGCTCAAACTGCTTTCTAGAGATTTTAAGATCATACATCTTAACATAATTGTATATAAGATTAAGTGGATTGTTTCAGTAAATCAGAAAGAACAATTTAATGTGAAAATAAAGGAAAGAGAAAAAATAAATGTAAACTACAAAATATAGAAATTAGCACAGTTTCGACCTTGAAAAAAATAATATAAGAATTTTTTGCGTCATTCAAGATTTAGAAAAGTAATCGTTAATTCATGGCAAAAACGAATAAATAACTTTTAATAAAATGACAAGTACTTTTCGATAACTTCCTATAGCTTAAGAAATCAAAAGTATAATATTTGCGATTGCTTTAAAACAAAGTAGCAAATTAATAAAATTGACTTTACCTTAAATTATGACAATTTTTATGTACCATGTTATGTTTATATTATGCTTTTCTATTTCTTTTTTGGACGGAATTAGAATTTATATTCTTCTCACTACTGGGAGATATTTTTAGATTTGATTTCTACTCTCTCTTCAATTTAAATTATATTTACACTTTTTCGTTATAGATTTTGTTATTAATGTTTTATGCATTTTTTTGCAACTTACCGATAGATTCTTCTGGAATCATAAAAATATTTGCAAGTGGAACTCCATCGACTTCTCGCTCATTCCTCACAGTCATACTATCAGAATGACTCCGGTCAGATTTAAAATTTAGTATACACTGAGAAAAAAATTTTGTAAAAACATTGAAAATTTTGTTGAATGAACTAAATCCGGCGGTCACGGGCTGCCAACAGCATATACAGGCCGAATAATAAGATTACATAATTGTTTGAAATAATGAAAAGAAGTTAATTGAACTAAATATTATTTTAGATCAACTGAAATAGATATAGTGAGAACTAGAAATCTGTTTGGGCGAAGTAAATGAGTTGTTCTTCTGTGTATATGTTTCAATGTTTTGAGCGAATATATAATCCTTATGACAATATATCCATTAAAAACAGAATAATTTTTCGTTAAGTTAGCTAACTACTAAATTTTTATTTTAATGTCATTTCTCAAAAACTTGATCGATTTAATGTTCTCTGTATATAGATACATATATGATGGAATTAAAAAAAAATTAACCGTTTGCTGTTAATTACATGGAGCTCTGGAGCTCCTTGCAAAAACTATAGGAGATGCGGATATAATATCGCTCTTTAATCGATAAGCCGTGATTCGTGGGACCTATGTCGCGGCCTTATATTACTGTCTTAGATGAATGTCACTTTCGGGTTAGGCGTTTTCCTTCTCGCCACCTAGAGGCGAGGCGTGAAGCTCGTGAAAGTATATGAATATTTAATTCAACTAATTTTGGTCTTGAAATGATACAACAATGTCGAGAAAATTCAATACAATAATTGATTCAATTAACTAAATGTATAAATTGTATTTAATTGTTTTATGATTTCTCTCAAATCATTATTTCGTTACATCAAGTTCAGACTATTAATTGTAATATATCTTGTATCTAACTGAAGATGTAGTTCATCGTAACATGCGAACAAGATTAATAAAATGGAATATTTAATTGTTTCAAACCATCAAAATTGTTTTTCCAAATTTTTTAGTTTAACAATATGTGCAGTTACTCAGATTTTGATTCAGTTCATTCAACATATCTTTTTAGTTCCAGTAACACATAATGGTATTCATGCAACTATACCCATTCAACTAATTGATTCAAGTGTCTCAATCACTTATTTTGTTAATTAAAACACATTTTTTGTTATTTAGACAATTTTAGCATTGAATCAACAAAATAGAAGTCAACTAAAGTTATTTATTTAATTCAACAATTACTTTTTCTCAGTGTATGATGATCACTTTTCTCGGACATTGAAATATCCTTCATAAAGTGTAACATACGAAAAGAATTAAGTGAATATCGTTGAGGTGCTTTTAACGATAAATTATATAAATTATAAAATTAAACGAGAAAAATTGCCATTCGTCTTTTGTTTGCTTAATAATACCGGTTTGATATATACTATTCTTAAATAATATAAATTGAATGTGATGTAGTTTTATTCATATCGTAAAATCTATTTTTTATTTATTTTTTTTAAGACATCTTGTATATTAAACATAACTCATGTCAAAAATAAAATCAATCAATAGGTTAACGAGAGTCAATGAGAATTCATAACAGCTTTTAGCAAGTAGTACAAGCGAAAGTGTAGCTATTTGCAATTATTAAAACAATTTTGTTTAACGATTTGATTCTTACTCATGATAGGTTAGTTAACTCTTCTCAATTTTACGCTAATATCGGCAAATTTCTTTTCAAAAATTTGCCGATATTACTAAAGTTTTATTAATGTTTGTACTTCAAGAATAAAAAGGTTAAAAATATTGTTTCTTTACAGTTATTAAATATTAGTCATAGAAATTATATAAATTCATTTTTTATTTATAACCTTGTCAAGTTTTTTCTCGAATGTCGTTATATTTTTAACACAAACAAATCCTGGAAATGATAGTATAAACTGATAGTATAAACTGATAATGCCTCCATAAAAATATGTGGATATAATTGTACATAAATGAATATATGTACAATGAAAATTAATATAAATTCTAGTGATTGTTATTGAATATATTGTCGATCGAAATATTAGGGTTAATAGATACAACTTGAAGAATGTTTGATGAATGATTTTTTTATTAGACAGATTTTCTATCTCGATATTTAGTTGCTCTGTTCCGTTATATAATTATCCTTAACACAAAGAAATGATGCTAAATTTCTAAATTAATTTCATAAAATAAGATCTACATTAGTATAAAACTTACTATATATCAATAAATATAATTATATATATCTAGGAAAATAAATAAATTTTAAAAATTGAAAATACATAACATAAAAATCTGTTGAAGTGTCATCGTATGTATATATTAATGTAGCAGATAGTAGACAGAAAACTTTATTAATTTTAAAAATTGTTATTTTTAGAAATAATAATTATATATATATATATATATATATATATATATATATATAAAAGAAAGAGAGAGAGAGAGACAAAATAATACAGTCAAATTTTAAAATACCGTTTTAATTAAATTTAATATACTATATAACATCCATTTTTTTTGTAAACGAAATTTCGAAACTTTATCCATCTTTTTTTTTACATCATACATACTTTTTTCTTTCATATTGAATTGTTTTGTTTTATCTTATCTTATTATAGGTAGAATATATAATTTATTATCATTCATTTTTAGTTACACTACTGCAATAACATTCAATTGTTACTTCATCAAGCGAAAAATATCTCTTACCTGCATGAAATTTAAATCCGGACACATGGAAACACTTTCTTCCTGGAGGCTGTTTGAAGGGGTATAATCCTTCGGTATAAAAGTGATAGTTGCCTTTGTGTGTGTCAGTACTAAACCGTTCAATAAAACACATAAAATTGTTCCAAACATAATTTGCATTTTTCGTAAACGTTTGCACTCAATCGGTTTCCGTTGAATCCTCAATTAGTTTTTTTCTTACTCTACTAATTCTGATGTGTTAATCGAATTGATATTAATTCATATATATACATATATTATTGATAAATTCCTTAAAACTCAGTTTTAAAAAATCGCAAGTTATTATCTTCTAATATTATGCTTTTAGATTTCTCTTTATGGTCGCGATCACAATATATACCTTAAGATTAAATTAGGGAATTCTTAGTAAATAAATAATTTCTATTTTTTTTAGGAGAACAAATGACATTGCAAAATGATACAAAATGATCATTTGATTGTATAGCGAACAGAGGAATATAATTATTATCAGCTTTCCTTTTTCATTAATATTATAGTAGAAAAACGTTGATAAAAGATAACCACAATCAAATTATAAACTATCAAAGAAGATATAGAATTATAGATCTTGTAACATTTTCAGCCATATTCAAGCACACGCAGCGTGTAATCGAATTCACTTAAAAATATTTATTATATTTTTGGTTTTATTAAATATGTAATTATGACAATTCGTTCAAACGATTGTGTTACTACGTATGCTTTTCAAAATCCACTATTTGTACACAATTTTTTGTGATATTCATATGATGCAGTTTGAATCAAACGATAAGTAACGCGGTAATGTGTTTGGCTAGCGGTCACAATAGTAACTGACTTCGAATGATCAATCTGATCATATGTTGCCATGACGTCTTATTAGCTGCATTCCGTTTGTATTTTATTTTTCTCCACGGAGATACTCGCGTTATTTCAAAAAGAATTAAAATCTTTAAAAACTGTTTAACAAAAAAGTTATATATGTATAGAACGAAAATAGTCCTATGTATAAATAAAAATAATTATATGTATTAATATATATTTGTTTAATGAATTTTATTAAACTTTTTATATTAATTTATTTCTGAGTATCTTCTCTTTGACATAAGAGGCACGTTCACTATATAAGAAGATATTCTGATTATAAGAAAAGTAATAATGGATTTAAGAAAGTGATTCATACGTTTTCTGTGACAATTATATAATGCAGTTTGAATCAATACGTAGCGTTTTTAGTATAAATCTAGTAGTTCTAGTATTAATAAATACAAATTTCCCCCCCTACCCTATAGCACATAATTAACTAAAATAAATAAAATAATTGTACGAGTTATTATTATCGTTATTTGCATCGAATAACCTTATAATATAATAACGTATACAATATAACTTTACTTAATATTAACTTAACATAATATACTTAATATAATATATAATATAATATAATATAAAAAACTTATAATATTAATTACTTTATTATTTTAATTATACTATTGTAATTTTATATAAGACAATTTTTATATGCGCCAGTGTGCATTAATGCATCCAATCAAATTCTCTCTTTCTTCCGCTATAAATCAATTATTTTCTCCAAAAAAGTGATAAACACTTTAATTACGTGAAATATAATTGAAAATAATTTTGTAATGCTCCGGTTTCCTTTTGTGACTTATTCAGTCGATTCATATATTAAATGATATACGACATTTTTATTTTCAAAAATATTTTTATATTATTAAAGAAACATTCTGCTAAGAATAATTAAGAATAATTCTGTATGTTAAGAATAACTAAGAATAAATTGAACAAGTATTTATATAATGGTCTCTTTTTAAATTCATGTATAATAATAGACGTATTTTCAAATATTTTATAAATTTATAAAAATTTATTCCCTCCACAGCAATGATATATATATATACAAAGATTTATATGTACAGTTTGAAGTAGGAGAAAGCTCCAAAACGTAATATAAAAAAAGCTTGAAAAGAAAATTACAATTGTGTGTTAACATTTATGAACTTACAAAATAGTTAATATTACATTAAAAAGTGTGCAGATCTTATATAATATATAAAATACAAAAATACACATGTTGAATATCTAATAAGTATCGTAGGAAAACAAACATTCAAGTATTAGTACATGCATATCCATCTATAATTTTTCTTCATTAACTAACAATAAATTATTTATATCAGTTAGATAATACATATAACAATAATATTTATTGGATTCAATATATTATCTCTTCTACGTCACTTCTTAGAACTATAATATTTTCGAGACAAAATTTGAAGTTTGATTTAATTTCCGCTGCATTGCAACAAGACAGCATTGATATCAAACGGACAGTTAACCTTTAATTATAAATTGTCAATAGATGACGTAACAGAACGTTTTATGACACGTGGCTGTCGTCAATAAATAACTTAAGATATGCTATGATGCCCAAGGTAGCACATATTCGTTTTATATACGTTTCTTACACGTATCCAATATTTTTTAATCGTAAAACATTAAAAAGAAACGTTTCTATAAAAACGTTTTTAAAACTATAGTTAAGGAAACATATTTTTCACGTTTCTAATATAGACAAAATAAAAACTAATTTTTATTAATCAAATTATATATACCTAG
The DNA here is from genome assembly GCA_023638675.1 of Camponotus pennsylvanicus. Classification (NCBI taxonomy): domain Eukaryota; kingdom Metazoa; phylum Arthropoda; class Insecta; order Hymenoptera; family Formicidae; genus Camponotus; species Camponotus pennsylvanicus. The sequence goes on along the minus strand of JALHBL010000730.1, from coordinate 23,000 downwards.
ATACATACATATACATATACATACATACATATAAATATATAGGGGAGACCGGGGACAAAAGTAACATTTTTTGTATTATAGGTCACTAATTAATTATCGTTAGAGATATAAAAAAAAAGATTATATGTTTAAAAACTCCATTTATTGCTCTATTATTATACCTATGTTTCAATCTCAAATGATAGATATTTAAAGAGCTACTATAGCTTTTCGCAAGTTCGTTGTTTCTTGCAAGATATTACTTTTATCCTGGGGGCCTGGGACGAAAGTAACATAATCTGTGGATAAAAGTACCAGTTCTTATTTTCGGGAAAATAAAATAAATGTTTTTTTTCAATTTAAGACAGCTTTTATTATAATCTTTTATTAAGCAAGATAACTTTTATTATAAATTTTTTTTGTATAATATTATATTAAAATAAAAAATAAAATAAATATTTATTTTTATCATCTTTGAAAAACTTAAAAGAAATAATCTTCGTTAAGGGGATCCCTCATTGAACGGCGAACTTTTACACGATTACAGCGCCCTCATCTAATCCTCATTCCGTATCTCTCTCCATCACGTTATTTATAAAGAAGATGCACTGCTTTTTCCACTCTACTTTATCGATATTTCAGGTATATACGGACTAAAATTTTCAGAAGAATGCCATTTATTAATTAGGCAATTAAATTCAGTTTCTATAGTTCGACAATGTTCTACGGTGCAGTACACAATCGTGAAAGCTGCTGTTTTATGCATAAAAGCTATAAAACTTTTATAAGAAGCTAATATTTGTACAAATTGACAGCTCTGACGCCATGTTGATTTAAGAAGTCGATAAATAAAAATGTAATTTTATATTTATTTTCTTTCTCAATATAAAATCTCATACTGTACAGTTTTCACGTGTCCGTTTGCGTGTATACTTCAATTCTGGAGAAGGATTTTTAATTCTATACAGGCAATAAAAAATGGCACACTTCCGAAAATTACGGTGTTTTTGTCGGTAAAAAAGTATGCTTGAGGGATCCCCTTAAGCCAAATAATTATAAGTAATATCATAAAATAATTATACTTAATATCACACCAGTTTTGTACTTTTTTAAGTCTAAATAATAGCTTAATTCTAAATAATAGTGTAAAAATTGTATGATAATTACTTATACAAAAGAGATTGGTATCTATTCCGAATCACAATTATGGCATACGTAATAAGAATCGCCTTTGGTACAGTTATTATGGGACCAGCCCTTATACTTTAAGCATTGAAACGTGTTACTTTCGTCCACAGAGTGTCGTGTTACTTTTATCCCCAAACACATTTTTTTAGAGTAAAAGCATTATAACCTAAATATGTGTGTGTGTGTGTGATGCAAGCCTTAGCCAAATCAACTATAAAAACTTATGAATACATTTTAGAAGAATACACCGGCAAATAATTACGTCAATATATACACTTTAATTAGACATAGATACAAAAAAACTAGAACAAGAAATACTTAGGTGAATAATGCAAATACACTAATTTCACTCCTGCATGTGCAACCGGCGCGATCATTCTACAACAATTAGCTGAAAAGAAAGAGAATCGGGGCGTACGTGTTTGACTACATAGTACAAATTATTCAACGTATTGTGTAGTTTATTACGAGGCTTGTTACTTTCATGACGTTGTTACTTTTGTCCCCGGTCTCCCCTATTTAGAAAGTTATACTCCAAATTAAATAGGTACTACTAAAAAAATTCTACTACTAAAAAAATAAAAAGATAGAAATTTATCTATAGAAAATTTCACTAAAGAGAAAAGAAAGAAGAAATTTTTTTCATGAACATTTGTTCTTTGTATTTGTGTAATAAAATCATTAAAAATGGCGTGCGTTTCATTAAAGATATTTGCATATTAATATGCGATTGAGAAAAAATCGAAGTAGCTAGGGAAAAATAAGAATCTCCGAAGACGGATAATCTGGATTAATTTGGATGAATGAAGATGTGAGTAGAATCGGAAAGAAATTTCTCTACGTTTGTCCTCACCGTATCTCTTCTTTGATTCACGCGATCAATTTGCTAGAATTTCTCGAAAGAAAAAACAGATCATCCGATACATTCTTGTAATTAGAACTTGACAAATTATACAAAAATAGATTTACGTCGAACGATCCGATTACGATTACATAACTAAGAATTTTTCTGCATTGATATAGCGAAATCCGATTGGTTTTCCGTCTCACATGGACTATTATTTTCTAAACACATGATACGTACAAATTAATTTTAAATATATATAACTACAATGGTCATCGTGCTACTGTTTTACTTTGCTCCATTTAACGAGGATTTATTCAAGGAATATTACAATTGCCAGAGGGAAAGTACAATCAGTCCCGCGAGAGAAGTATATGTATTATATAATATATCTAACGTAAGCTTTTTCGCAAAACATGGTCTATAAAATTTCTATTCCTCGACTGTTATCTGTCAACTTCGAGAGAATGGAAGGCAAGTAGAGGAAATATAAATAATGTAAAAGTCGATGTACTCTCCGATTGATTTGAATTAAAAAGACGAGAATTTATCTATATAAATAAATATGAATATCTCTTTTATCCGAGATTTTTAGAATTTTAATTTATTTTTTAAAGAATTTTTTATTTTATTTTTGAAAAACGCTGCAGCTTCTCATTAATTTCGTGAAATTTCACGAGCAAACGAGAATTCGGACAATGGATTATTTGCATTAAAGCTAATGTTTTTTATTTATATTTGCGGAATTTACGATTAAATAAAGAGAGGAAGGTTCTTTTGCGTTACTCATCGTCGCGCGAAGGAATCGCAAAGAATCGTCAACTGAAATGCGATGATGACGCGAACTAAAAACAGTATAAGCGACGAAAGGCGCCAGGATGCAAATAGATAAATTCGATTTTATTGTGCGAGTAATCGCGATTTTTCTTCAGTTTCGATAAATAACAGGCAAGCAAGGAAAAAGGCGATCTTTTTAAGTGCAGACGAAAACGATATTTTTATTCTGCGAAAATATTTGATATAAAAGAGGCTCTTATGTATTATTTTATATATAGGAGTTCCATTTGGACTTTTACTCCGCACAAATCGGACCTGCGCAGCACTCTGGGTAAGGCTTGCTGAGATCCAATTCTTTCCAACCGATTTGCTTTCCTCCTGCACATTGGAATAAAAGATATCTGGAGAGAAACATAATTATAATTGAATATTGTCGAAATATAACAGGGGATCAGAAAATAAATAAAATAAAATTAAAAAGGATAATTAATTTTGACAGGAAACTTTATTTATTATTAAATAAACAGAAATATCATTAGTGTTATTATATCTATTGCCACATGGAAGAGAATGATATCAAATTTGTAAATGTTAAGTAATACACAAGATATCTCTCTTTTCATAGAGTATCGTTTTGTTGCAATATAACTAAAATAAACCGTATAAACTTTTTGATTTATTGGCAAATAAAATATGTTTTATAAATCATGTACTTTCTCGGTATCGCAATCTCAAGTAGACTCTACTCCATTGTTTCTTTTTATAAATTTTTTTAAATTAGATCAATCGTGTATTAATTATTATTGTCGCGCATTTCGTGAAAATCGATTTGCAATCAATTGCAAAGTCGAATGTCGGTATAACCGGTTAACAAAAGCTTGTTATGTAATAATCGGCTTGCTTGAATAGATAATTAAACGATCGAAAGCACCAATTAGAAGCGACGCGATTTTTTTTTTCAGAATATCACGTCAGGATATCAAGTCTCATATCTCTACAGCTGTAACGAGAAGATATTTGAAGAAGAAATAATTTGAGAAATGAAACTTGGACTCACGGAACCATTTATTATTGTAGTATCATTATGACAAGTGACCGTTGAGCATTGACGAATGTGTTCACTATACTTAGAGTCTCGTTCCCAAAAAACGGACAGTCACCTATGTAAATAAAATCCTAGAGTAAATAAAATCGTATCATCATTCGCACCAATCACTCATACGCTAGAAACATCATTAGCCTTATAACATTCGTTTTCGGAATATTTATTTAAAGGACAGTATCTCGCTTCTCCAAATCGTACGCGAAATCTTAAGCTGCACCACCACGTATAATACAATATATTTTTAATTTCGTGGCATCCGGATTTGCATCTCTTCTTCAATATATTTTTTTAATCACCAAGTTATTGCAAACTTACCTAGTGTAGCGTGAACGAACAAGCCATATCAGCAACAAGATCACGAAGTGAAGTTTCATCTTCTTTTCTCTTGCTTAGAAAAATATCAGGAAGCGAAGGCGACAATCAGACAAAATGTAAATTATCTCTTCATGTCTTACATATCGTTCCTCCCTTCTGATACCGTAGAAATGAGATGCAATATATTGTATATATTGTTCGGTAAAAAACCAATCGCCAGCATTGCAAGGTTTAGGTCAATAATATATGCGGAATGTATTCTTGACCCAAACCTCGCAATGCTATAGCTCTTGTATTTTTTATTGTAGAAATAAAATATAAAATATTCATATATATATTGTATCTTATTTCTATAAAAAAAAAGACAATCGCCAGCATTGCAAGGTCTGGATCAAGAATACATACGGAAATTATGTCTAATCGACAAACAGCTGTATTATCCATATTTATGAGACGATTTTCAAAAATCTATTAAGATTGATAAGCTAATAATATTCATATAAATGTATTTCGTCTCTTTAATTTCGTCGAACTAGAAACGAAAGTAAAACATACGCAAATAGAAATATACATATATACAAAAGATTAGAAATACACGAGGATTCACAAAAAACTTTGCTTTAAAATATAGAATTAAATTATTCCCCGATAGAACCACTCATTATATGCAGGCTCTTTATCAATTATTTGCAACATATGTATTCTAGATCATATGTCGTCAAAGACTCGAAGACAAATATGACGATGATCGCACCGAGTTCGACCATGAATAAATCAGTCACTAGGAAGTCCTGAAGAAAAAATCATCGAGGATCCACTGAATCTCCTTCAAGATGACTAAATCTATTTCTTCGACATAAATATCCGTCAGATTTTTTATAAGCTAACCCACAAAATATGTATACACATCTAAAAACTAAAAAGAATTAATTGTTACGTCCGATGGACGTCGCGATTCTTTTCTTTCTTCGAAACCATAAAAAACTATTCGATAACTATGTGCGCGGGTAACTCTTGGCGATATCTGAATCAAGGAAATGAGAAATAATAAATAAGCCTAGACTACGCGAACAGCCTGTCGCTATAAATAAGAAATTCCACTAAAATAAAGAGCTGTAATAAAATCAAACTGGCGCATATGTTTACAGTTGGGACGTCCATTAAAACCATTGAAACTCTAGAAACAAAGCGATCCATCTTAAGAATCGCGCCAACGATAAACATATGTATATCTAATCCTTGCAGCGGATATCTGAGGCCAAGAGACTCCAAGCAATAAATAAATAAGAAAAGTTAGAGCTAAGGATGGCCAGTCGTTGGAACTTAGAAATTCTAAACAAAAATCGGAATCAGAGCCGCAATAAAATTTTTTTTTATAGCGCTACACACGTGCAACTATGAAATCGAAAACTCTTCTGTTAAAACAAAAGGCCTGCAGTATCCTAGGCAAACAATCAAAAGAAGGGGAGAGAAACTAAACAATTCGCCTGGCCACCCTTAAGGGCTAGCCAAAACGCGAGAAGACTCTCGCGAGTCATAAATCTGTCCGCTAAGCTCCCACTCTCTCCTGGATAGAGGCCAAATCTTGAACCAAAAGGGCCAACCTATTACAAATGTTAAAAACGCCTCTCCTTCCAAAATCAGCCTCCTTGCTCCTAAGAAGAGAGTAACTGAAATTATCTCATTCGCCCAAAAGGGATTCCCACTATCCAGAAAAGAGGAGGAGCTATAACTTTAAAAACTCAAGCGCAGCACGCGCCAGTTGACAGTTCAGTACGCTAATCTTTCTAACGAGGTGCAGTGCAGTTGATAGTTCAGTCCACAGTTCCAGTCAAGATTCAGTCATTCAATCTTAATTTATTTCAAATTATATAGCCTCGGGGATCCTTTTGCGTTATGCAATTGAGTTATTAATCTGTTTTATATCACCGTGAAAATGATTTTGTTATCATTTAATTGTGCATCGTATGAATTTTCTGGTGAACATCTCCATTACTCAGCTCTTCATGTTATAAAGCCGACCTCAGCCATTGCAATTCTATCAACGCACTCATTTTTGTGATGCCAACGAGTACTGAGTAAAATTGAGTGATTTTTATTTTTGATTTTCTCCCTTTTCCATACCTTACTATCTCACTATTTACAATCTATGTCTGACAAATAATTCTAAACGGTTTAATAACCATTAAATTTTTACTAATTACTATCAATCAATCAATCCTTGTCTCACTCCTCCCCCAGTCTCAATCCTTGTTCTCCCTAATTCGCCTTGAATCTCCGAAAGGCGGTTCGCGAACGATTTTCCGTTCGCCTCGAATCTCCGCAAGGTGGTTCGCGAACGAATCCCCGTTCGTCTAGAATCTCCGCAAGGTGGTTCGCGATTACTCCTTATTTCTCTTTATTAGCTCTTTCTGATTTATTTAGCGAGAATTTATATTGCTTTCTATCTTTATATCTCGTTTCAGCCCTTCTTTATATATATTTAACTCTTCATTTCTATTATTTTTTTTCTTTTCTTCCTTTCATTTTCTTTTAATTTCCCATCTTTATATTATTATTATTTTTTTCTCTTCTCTTTATATTATTTTTCTTTGTGTTATCACTACTTTGAGAGAAATCGTTGAAATAGACGAATAATTTTCAAACTTAGATTTGGCGAATCCCTTATCTTAATTTTGTAATGGTATTTTAATTTAGACCTGTGTTTCAGCGGATTTAGAAAATGTTATTTCTAACTATAACACATATGCGCGCGTAAGCGACGAATTCTATACTTCCTTTAATGAGTAAGCGTTATTCATACTTTTATTACACATTCATTTTTTTATTTTTGTCTTATTTCTTATATTTTATTAATTATATATATTGTAATAACCAGTCAGAACCTAGTTCTTAACGTAAATTCCTCCCTGTACATTCTGACTAATGACCTCCGAACAATTGTAACACCCGCGAGAATACATACATACCCACACACACACACACATAGTTATAAGCGCTACCAAGTATTTTCATTCTTTCTTTATCTTTTTAAATATTATATTGTATTTTTAATTTAATATATAATTTAATTATTTAATCCGTTCTCTTCCCTAATCCTGAGATGGCACTAGGTCCTATCCCGCGTAACAAGGATTAAATTCCTTTACCGAAAAGGGACCACCGAGCGAATAGGCTTAAAACGCAGCGTTAAAGAGACCTTCGGTCGCTGACCTGTGTCAGGCCCTTTACATTCGTTCGACCCGATCCATACACACGCCCGAATAAAGTGTGTCACGGGGTAAGTAAGTTACGTTCTTCCATACGGCCCATCCACTCCAGGGTCTGGACGTAACATAATCATTGTCATTACTTGTACATTTTATTATTTATTATTTATTTATATTATTTGTCATATTGTTTATATTCATTTAATTATCACATGTTAATATTGTAAGACGCAGTTTTCCAAGGCGTGCGGTGTTTCGTATTATTTCGTATCAATTTGCTTCATTTCATATATTTCCACATATTTCATTATACGTCTCTAGAACGAGCTATTTACTATTCTTATATCTTATTGAAAGTTATTATCATGTATTATCTCCGGCTTCGAGTCGATTGTTATGAAACATGGCCGTTATAGAAACGAGATCGTGATGATCGTGAGATCTCGTAAATTCTCGGAACATTCGAGATTCGGGAGATTCGCGGTATATAAGCTTCTCGGAGCAGGTGTACAGGGTCTTGCTAATCGTACTGCCGCCACGAATCATTCGTTAGAACAAGTATCATAGTAATTCTTACAATAAAGATAGAAATTATTAAGAAGAAAAGAGTTTATTACACACACTTTATTGATGTTGCGTAACCTATACAGCAATCTAGTCTCAAAAAGCCATTTTTACGACTTTTAACCATATGTATCTCAAAACCTGGCCATTTCTGGACTTTGTGCCCATTATGACTTTTGATCAGCATGGTAAGAACTAACATTTTTGAAAGTTTCAGACGATTCGACCGAAATTTAATTTCCATAAGGGTGTGTGCGGGGTCCTTTAACAGGATCTGTGAGGCGCAATTTGATAGCAAATTGATAATAAAAATCGAGCAGGATCTGCGCACACAATCTCTGATAGCAGATTGACGACAGAAACGGAACAAGGTTTGCATGATTCAATAGTTCCTTTACTTACCGTTACGTGAGCTGTACTTTCTCGTTACGTGAGCTGTACTTTCTCGTTATCTAATTTCTGTCAGAAATATACATAAAGTCGCGAATATGAATAAAAGACTAAAAATATAGTAATTATCATTTTAATTTCTATCACTTTAATTTCTGATATCTGATACAAGCAGATGAGATTCAGAATATTAAACTGATTGGAATCAATATGATAAATGGAAAATTATTCATGTACTGCCTATTTGAGGCATAAAGCGAGAATTTAATTCTAAATAAATTACATCTCCAGTTCCACAAGTTACATTTACTTTTATCATTTACTTTATTATTAATTTAATTAAATTGAATTAGTCCTTCGCTATATGAGATATAACTACGATATAACATATATTACATTAACATATATTACGATATAACATATGACATATATGTCATATTAGAAGAAAATTGTAATTAACTTACCGATAAAATATTCTTATTTAGCACCTGTAATAATCAATTTTGTTGCATTTATATAACATTAATAAAAGTAAGCGCATATCTTGTGGAGTTTCTGCTGTCAATTTGCCATTAGGTTGCATGCGCAGATTCTGCTCGGATTTTGCTGGCAATCTAACATCAAATTGCATCGCGCAGATCCTGCTCGGTTTCTGTCGACAGTTTGTTGAGACAGGTTATGTTTTACAGACTCTATCGCCAAAACAAAAGCTTAATGCGGACACAGATGGTTACGGTTCTGGTGTGGGATTCTGATCGAATTTGCTGCCAATCTGCTGCCAACCTGCTAACATTTTGCTTACTGAGTCGTTTCCGCGCGCGTTGTCAAGATATTGTTATAAACAGCGACTGTCAGAGAGTTTGAGCCCAGCTGACAAGTTGTGCGGACGCGCGTCTATTTGTGACCCGTTTTACGATTATTCTGAATTCTTGTATGTTACTCGCGATTTATTAAAATTCTTGTGCACCTTAAATCGCGTTATTATTTACGAGTGCACGAGCGTCAGCGTATGCCGATTGTGTCGCGCGCGTTCGATATATGTATATCGTTCCGCGGACGTAACAATATATAAATTATTTATCAATAATATATATATATATATATATATATATATATATATTCAAAATATACATATTTCGTTTTATTTCTTTGATAGTGATTTTAAATTGTAACATATACAGGGTGTCCTAGACCACCCGTACACCCATTTTCTTTCAAAAACTAAGCATTTTAGAGAAAAACGTTTTCGACAAAAATTGTATGGTTTTGAGGGGGTCATAAGATGGTACCATTGGTTTGACCTTGAAGAGTCATTTGAAGGTCACGTGAAAATCACTTCAATTTTTTTAAATGGAACACCCTATATATTTTTACATATTCTTGTAGCTCATCTCGAGAGCTTTCCAAAACACTATAATTAAGTACCATTTCGTTAAGTACTTTTTGAGTTATGAGGCTTGAAATAATTTCTTAATTTTACATAAACCGTAAAATATCTTGTAAAATATTCATTTTTCGATTATCTTACCTCAATACTTTTACGTACAAAATAATGAGAGGAATCAATTGGTGTATAGAAAACACATAGTTGTTTTTAAGAAAAAATATGTGATTTGCAATTAACAATTCCATATTTTTTCTTAAAAACAACTATGTGTTTTGTTTACACCAATTGATTCCTCTCATTATTTTGTACATAAAAGTATTAAGATAAGATAATCGAAAAATGAATATTTTACAAGATATTTTACGGTTTATGTAAAATTAAGAAATTATTTCAAGCCTCATAACTCAAAAAGTACTTAACGAAAAGGTACTTAATTATAGTGTTTTGGAAAGCTATCGAGATAAGCTACAAGAATGTGCAAAAATATATAGGGTGTTCCATTTAAAAAAATTGAAGTGACCTTCACGTGACCTTCAAATGACTCTTCAAGGTCAAACCAATGGTACCATCTTATGGCCCCCTCAAAACCATACAATTTTGTCGAAAACGTTTTTCTCTAAAATGCTTAGTTTTTAAAAGAAAAGGGGTGTACGGGTGGTCTAGGACACCCTGTATAATACATATACTTATAAAATATATTCCATTTTATTTTAAAATAATTAAAACATTCATAAAATTTTTTATTAATTAATATTTTTAGATACTTCTTATATTTTCTTATAAAACGTTTCATATTAATATATTTATTTAAATATTTCATGTATAAAAAAATAGAAATTTTTTTATTTATCATGTTTCTAAAAGTTTATATTAAGAAATATAAGAAGCCATTATTAGAGGGACTTTGAAAATCATTGGTTCCGTTATTTTCTATTAAACGTGGTCACAACGCGATTTTTAATTATATTTTAAAGCTTATAGAGCTCATTTCATCTTATTCAGCTAATCATGCGCGAAATAGGATATATATTTTGTTCTCAATCGAGAAATTCGTATAAAGTATTACGCGTATTAATCGCAAATAAATCGGACAGTGAATTTTATGTTCATAAACAATACGGATCACAAATGTTTGCCAAAATATCTTCGTTTGTCATCATTTGTGTGATAATAATTATATCGCACGCGTATCTATTGATGGTTTCGATTATCATATTATAAAAATTATACGTATCTCGTAATCGAATATTCCGATTATTGTCGATTTATTTATTCGTCGTGTTTTCTCGGGAATTTTAAATCGCGATTTATTTAGTAATTTAATTGTTGATTTCGAAGTTTATTCTATCTTTTCATTTTGATTATTTCCTTTGATAATCTATACAAAATGCGCCAGTAATGCAAATACTTTCTTTTACAATCGAAGAAACGGTCAATAATTTTATTAATGACTCTTTTGATCACGATAATTTACGTTGCATAAAACTTATTAAATTCTATTATTGCATATCTATTATTAATAATAAATGTCGCGTAATTAATCTTTGCTGATCAGTCTCGTCTGGACTATGTAAAAATTTTTAGTAAATTTTATATCATACGTATATTTTGGACATTTTCGTGTAATAAATTATTTTGTATTAAATTTCAAATTATATTTTATATTAAATTTGTATTATATTTTGTCATATATTTTGTAATATATATATTTGTAATGTAATTTTTTTATGTTAATTAATAATTTAATATGTTTATGTTAGTATGTTTATGTTAATATTTTTTATGTTAGTTAATAATTTAATTTGTAATTTATTTTGTAATGTGTTTTTTATGTAATTGCAAATTAATTGTAATTTACGTTGCATATATTATAATTATGTAATATATATTTCATATGTATATTATATTTTCTGTTTTGAAACTCTGTATTAAAAGAAAATAAAAATAAAATGAAAAAGAAATAAAAAAATATTTTTCCTCCTCGATGTTTCTCTAACCTTAACGAAGGCATTTGCCAGGTGGGGAGGTTTGAGTACTCTCGTGAGACCTATGCCGGTGGTACGCCGATATTCATATAGATTATTCTTATATTTAAGATCATTTTAAGTATGATATTAGATTGCTTTTTAAGATTCCGTTTAGTTAGTAAAATAGTTATATTCCAACTTACTTAAGAGGATGCCGGAGTCGCGGCCGAACTCCGACGGGTAGGCGCCCTCATTTTAACATAACTAAAAGCGTCGGTACATTACCAACACTTATAGTTATGTTACCGACAGTATTATCTAGAGTAGAAAGACATACATATTTTAAAAAGAGCAATGTGAAATACAAGCTTTTTTTGTATTGTGTTTAATTGTATTTATATTGAAACAAAAAATATGTTGCATTTCTACTGCTCTATCGTCTCGCACAAGCAACGATTTTAGGGTATAGATCTGTCTTTATTGCATACATATTTAAATACAATTCTATCATTGCTCTCAATAGCTATGTCTCTTTATATATATAATAAAACTATATTGTGAAAATATTTATAAATATTACTTATAAATTTTATATGAATATACGACATTACATCAAACAATTTGCACAATACATTTTATATTGTTAGTTTTTGATTATATCGATTTAACAAACGTCGTACATAAATTGTAATTTGTAGAAAGTTATATGCAAATATCCTTTTTATTGTATGTATACAGAATGTCGCAGAGTACTATATATAAGCGCTTGTGAGGAGCGCAGTAAATTGAACAAAAAAGTCTCATAGCATTTACAATTTTCGTAATAATAATAGAAATTTAAATAAAATCGGAAATATGTATCTGTGTATGTGAGAGAGAAAAAGAGAGAGAGAGAAGCATTCGGCCGTTCGAGTTATCGCATGATCCAGCGTGTCAGGGCTTTTTGTCGGCGCGCGGCAAGAGGAGGGACAGCGCGGCGCGGCGATGACGGTGTAACGAGTGGCAACGGCGTGCCCCGCTGTCCCTTCCCTTGTCGCGCGCCGACAAAATGTCCAACACGCTGGACCGTGCGATAGCTCGAACGGCCGAATGCTTCTCTCTCTCTCTCTTTTTCTTACACACACACACGCAGATACATATTTCCGATTTTATTTAATATTTCTATTATTATTACGAAAATCGTAAAATGCTATGAGACTTTTTGTTCAATTTACTGCGCTCCTCACAAGCGCTTATATATAGTACTCTGCGACATTCTGTATACATACAATAAAAAGGATATTTGCATATAACTTTCTACAAGTTACAATTTATGTACGACGTTTGTTAAATCGATATAATCAAAAACTAACAATATAAAATGTATTATGCAAATTGTTTGATGTAATGTATATTCGTAAAATTTATAAATAATATTTATAAATATTTTCACACTACATTCTTTGCCTCAAAAGCATCGAAATAATAGATTTATATCGATAATATAATGGGCCCCTTCATCGCCCATTTCCGTGAGACGCAACCATAATATGTGTATTTTTTTCGTCTCTCCGATATATGCAAACGAGATTGAGGCGTCTTTTTTTAACGATATTCATTAGAATATTGTGATCAGATATGATAAATGTAAAATATGATATATGAATAATTTACCATTTTGGAAAAGGTAATTAATTTTCTGCTATAATTTAAAAAAAAATGTTGCTTCATACATTTTACACATTATTGAAATATTTTTCCTTACAAGGATTTCCTTCTAAGGCTATAGTTTATAGTAGTGTAGCGAAAGCTGCAGCATAAATTTCACAGCATATGCTATCAGGTTGTTAAAGCTTTTTAAATATTATATTATTTGTAGGAAACGGCGATGAAAGTAATTTTTTTTTTAGGCACCAATTTATCATATGTACAGCCGGGTAGGCTATCGTACATTCGAAGCTTGGTGTCATCAAAAAAATCGCCTGCAATCACTATAATTTGCTCCAATAATTTATTAGCTTTTGTCGCTATGTGACATGCTGCAATTATATAAGAATTATCGAAATATAGCACGCTTTCAAAATAAGAATCATCTCTTATGACGCGTCGGTCCAATGATTCATCTCATCTGGATTTTTATTCTTATCAAATATGCCTTTTAGTTGAGGCAGTGTCTTTATGATCTCTGAATTAAATTTCGTTTAAATTTCGCTACCAGAATGTACATGCAAATCGTATCTGATGTAAAATATTTTTAGTAACCAGCACACAAATTAAGATCGCTTCTCGAATTTATTTTTAAATAACCAGCATACAAATTAAATTAGATCGCCTCTGGATTTTTTTGAATAACCAGAACACGAATTAAATCGCCTTTGAAATACTTTTCAAATAACCAGCACACGAATTAAATCGCCTCTGGGTTTTTTTTCAAATCAGCACACGAATTAAATCGCCTCTGGATGTTTTCTTCTTTTGAATAATCAGCTCACGAATATATCGCCTCTGAAATAAATATTTTAATAACTAGAGCGCACATGCAAACCGCATCTGGTAATAAAATATTTTTAAAAACAACCAGCCCACGAATAAATCGCCTCTGGATATTTTTGAATAACCAGCACACGAATTAAATCGCCTCTAGGTTTTTTTACACCAGCACACGAATTAGATCGCCTCTGGATTTTTTAAAAAAATAATCAGCTCACGAATAGATCGCCTCTGACATAAATATTTTAATAACCAGAGCGCACATGCAAACCGCATCTGGTATAAAATATTTTTAAAAACAACCAGCCCACGAATGAATCGCCTCTGAATTTTTTTGAATAACCAGCACACGAATTAAATCGCCTCTGGGTCTTTTTAAACCAGCACACGAATTAGATCGCCTCTGGATTTTTTTAAAAATAATCAGCTCATGAATAGATCGCCTCTGACATAAATATTTTAATAACCAGAGCGCACATGCAAACCGCATCTCGTATAAAATATTTTTAAAAACAACCAGCCCACGAATAAATCGCCTCTGGATTTTTTTGAATAACCAGCACACGAATTAAATCGCCTGTAGGTTTTTTTACACCAGCACACGAATTAGATCGCCTCTGGATTTAAAAAAATAATCAGCTCACGAATAGATCGCCTCTGAAATAAATTTTTAACACGCCGCAACTTCATAAAAAAAAATTTTCTCGAGAAATTCAACTAAAATTCCATAAACTACAACATTTTGCCTATAAAACGTTTTTTTTTAATTATTCTACGATTTTTTTTGACCGAGTAATACGATTTTGAAAATAAACCCGTACTTTTTAAATATGATGTCGATACTCGGTGAAAAATCATCGTAGACAAACAATAAAAATAGTATTTTGAAGCTTGAAATTTCAACTTTTAACGTTAGTTTTCGTTAGCTATCTGTTCGCGAAGAAGTTTAAAATTTCGACGATGATTTTTCGACGAGTTTCAGCGGTTTGAAATATAGCCCAATTTTTAGGGTACAAAAAGTGTTTCCCTATTTTTTTGAATAGTATATATCTATGCTTATAATTACTTTGAATTAAATAAATGAATTTATTATTTAAAAAAGTTTATTTCTATTTAGAATGACAACATTTCTGTAAAAGAAATTTCCTCTGGACATGTACCTTTTCATAGTCGTTACATCGAGCCTGCAAGAGTTAAACTTTTGGAATACCTGAATCAGATATTGCCACAAAAAGCCTCTCCGAGCTCAAAGTGGTTGAACATGTTGAACAAATCCTATGAATGGTTCAGCACATCTCCAAATATCTCGTATCTAGCAAAATATTATACAAATAGTCTGTTAGCCCCAGTAGTATTTTCAGAAGCTATGCGTTTTATTCCAAACGACGCAGTGACGATTGAAATAGCGCCGCACGACATTCTACAATACATTCTTAATGATTCGTTAAATGCAACTGTGACAAATGTCGCGTTATACAAATTTTCTCACAAACCGAACGTTGAGATATTCTTACACGGAATTGGAAAACTTTATAATGCAGGATTACAGCTGCAAATCGCAAATTTATATCCAGAAGTTAAGTTTCCTGTGAGTCGTAATACACCGATGATTTCTCATCTTATAAGGTAAATTTTGCTTAATATAACATAAGATTCTTTAACGTTATGTTTACTACAGAAAAATAGCAGAGTTTTAAAAATACAGGAAATTAAATTGCATTATTTTTAACGACGTTAAATGCTAATAAGGCTAATGTTTTATATATTGTTAAATTAATGACACGTTTTACAGATGGGATCATTCCAAAGATTGGTATGCATACCATTATGTCGGACAAAAAAAAATCGACATTGGGGAAGCAATTGTTACTATTAATTTAATAGAGGAAGAATTTATATATATGACCGGGCATGTCATTAATGGAAAAAATTTATTACCGGCTACAGGATATCTTTTCCTAATATGGCAAATGATCGGCTGGTTAAAAAAGCAAAATGTTCACAATATACCAATTGTATTTGAAGATGTTAATTTCCTACGTTCTACAGTTCTGTCAAAGCAAAATCCAGTCGATTTAATTCTTATGATCCAAAAGGGTAACTTGTACAATTAAAATAATTTTATAACCTAGATATATAAAAAGATGAAAGTTTTTTAAAACAAAATATGAATAAGCGAAAAGATTCAGTTGAAAAAAATAAATTACGAAAAGATTTGTATCTAATAAACAAATTATTAACAGTTTATCAATAAAGTAGCAGCAGATTTGAGCAAAAATTGCAGTATATTGGTACTGCATTAAGCTTGTATTCTGCTGAGAAAGTTAGTAAACATAATATAATAAAGAAATCATAGTTTTTACTGTCAAACAATAAAAAATGTATTGTAAATGTATTGTTGATTTGTTTGATTTTTATACATCTCATTATTATTTTTATTTTTGCTATTTTAATTAATGTATTGCTAAAATCTATGCTCGGAAGGTTGCAATTTAGAGATACCATAGCTAAGTTAATTTTCTGTAATTTATTAAAACTATTGGTTACTTAAAACTTAAAATATCTAAGTTTCTGACGTAAATGCATATCAGATCTACCGCGTATTTGACCGCATTAATAATGCAACACGAACACTTTCATCAAAATTAAAATTTATATTTATTCATTTAACTTGCAAATTGTATACAATGATTGGCATTTCTTTTCTACGCTATTTCATTTTCACGGTTGAAGGCCAGCTGGAATTTATTCTTCGTTAAAAACATCCTCTCGTTATGAAACATAACATAGAATCTCGTTATAAAACATGGAATAGAATTTCCGTTTGTAAATTAAATAGGGAGGGCTTCAGTTGCCTACATTCCCGATTGCCTACATCCCGATTGCCTACATGTATTATTGCACACACGAAAAAAATAAAGAAACAAAAGTACGATTGCACACATGACATTATTGCGCACATTCACATTGCACACATGACATTATTGCACACATAAGAAAATCATATTAACACTTTCTACACATGACTTTATTGCATACATGCTCATTGCACACATGAAATTATTGCACATATACAGATTGCACACATGACATTATTGCACACATACACATCCACGATTAAATATATGTAAAACGGAAATTGATAATTGTATTCTTATAGATAGTTGCAAATTCGAAATAATCGAAGGGGACAGTGCTGTCGTCACTGGAACAGTACGAATTCCAGGTAATATTGAAGACGAGAAAATATGTAGCACATTTATTGATCAAAATGACAATGACAAAGAGGAGATGAATATAAAAGATATTTACAAAGAATTAAAACTTCGTGGTTATCAATATACCGGCGAATTTCGTGGATTAAGAAGCGCGTCAATCACAGGAAAGAATGGTCATATTGCCTGGACTGACAATTGGGTAACATTTATGGACAATATGTTGCAGATGATGATTTTAGGGCAGAATTCAAGAAGCCTTTTTGTACCAACAAGAATTCGTAAAATGGTAATCGATCCAAAATTTCACATAAAATATATTGAAAAACTTTCAAATGAAAAAAACCGTAAGTTTACAGTATTATAAATGTAATTATATACATATTTAATCGAATATTATTTTTCGAAAAATATATACTTGATATGCTATTGTCTTTATATCCGCAGAAGTCCTTGTACAAAATTATAAACACTTAGATGTTTTGATATCTGGAGGAATAGAAATACACGGCCTCGTAGCTGCAGCTATATCTCGTCGACAAAAAGTAACCTACCCCGTTTTCGAAGAATGCAAGTTTGTTGCTCATCGAGATCTAAATGTGATACCTTTGCAAGATGTAATAAGAATGTCGGTGCACGTTGCACTTGAGTGTCACAACATAATAAACGTAAAAGTCATCGAATTTATCGAAAATAGCGATCAAATGATGCCGGAGAATTTAAGTTCTTTACATGTTTATAAAATTTTAGACGACTTACCGCAAATTCGTTACAATATCAAAATAGTAACGATCAACGAACGATTCAAAGATATATCTTTACCCGACAATATTTCTACGATGGAATTTGAAAAACTGACAAAAAATGAAAATTGTTTGATGGTTATAGGTTTCGGAATTTTAACAAAAAATAGAAACGATTTATACGAACAATTGTTGTCTGCTATAATGCCAAAGGGATTTCTTCTGACATTGGAAGAGTTAGATGCTATTTACGATTATTCATGTCTGGACAAATATGGATTAAAAGTAATTTTGGAAAAACGCACCAACGATAAAACAATTGTATTACTAAGAAAAATACAAGATTTTAAAACGAATCAGCAGATTGTGCATGTAAACAATTACGAATTCTCGTGGGTAAATAAGATCAAATCATTCATGAACGTGGAAAATGACAACACAAATACGAGGATTATAATCGTCGCAGAAGGGGACTTTGAATGCGGTCTACTCGGCCTTGTCAATTGTTTGCGAAAAGAACCGGGTGGTGAAATGATTAGAAGTGTATTTATTCAAGATGGAGATGCGCCTGCTTTTTCATTGCAAGAATCGTTATACATGAAACAGCTACAGCTGGATTTACCCATCAATGTTATACGTTCCGGCATTTGGGGATCCTACAGACACTTTCCATTACCATTATTAGAACCAAAACTCGTAGAAAGCGCTTATGTTACTCAAATGGTACGATTTCAAGAAGATTCGGTACTTAGGAAAATTAAAATAGTGATAATTTGTGATACTTTTCTTCATAAATTAAGTAATAGTTTTTCTTACTGTAACTTTTTAAGAGGTTTAAAATAACTTATTATATTTATTTATTTTAGGTGCGAGGTGATCTGAGTACTTTTTGTTGGATACAAAGTAGAATATCTTTCAACAGTAATGAGGAAAACCTAGTAAGAATAGTCTATGCATCTATCAATTTTAGAGATGTCATGATAGCTAGCGGTAGACTCACCACCGAATCTACCGATCGAAATAAATCTTTAATTGGAATGGAATTTGCTGGTTTTAATAAAACTGGACAAAGAATAATGGGGTTGTTTTCAACGGGGTAAGTGAATATTGGGTAGTGATAGAAACTTGATAGAATCTTAATATGTGTGAATATATTATTAGAAAAATGTGAATATGTTCTTTAAAACTAAACGATATAAAATATAAATTTCTTATATTTAAATTGGAAACGTTTTTGATGAAGTAAGAAATGAAAAAATTGCTATATCTTACATTCTTCTTTTTATTGTTAAAATATTATTCACAAAAAAAATTTCTTCGACTTAATTTTAATATAATATTTTTATATGATTTTCTAATTTATATTATTTTCAGAGGAATGACAAATATTCGCATGTTTGACAAATATTTTACTTGGATCATACCCAACAAATGGACGCTGGAAGACGCCGCGACGGTTCCTTGTGTATATTGCACGTGCTATTACGCTTTGTATTTGAACGGTAAAATGAAAAAAGACGACAAAGTGTTGATTCACTCTGGTACGGGAGGTGTCGGTCAAGCTGCCATTCATCTTGCCCTTTACGAGGGTTGCGAAGTGTTTACAACAGTTGGAAGTATCGAGAAACGACATTTTATAAGAAAAACGTTCCCCTCTATTCCCGAGGATCACATCGGAAACTCTCGCGATACAAGCTTCGAACAAATGATTGTTCAAGGAACGAGAGGTCGCGGAGTGGATATCGTATTAAATTCTTTAGCTGAAGAGAAACTGCAAGCGTCCGTCCGTTGCTTAGCAAAGGGTGGTTGTTTTCTCGAGATTGGAAAGTTTGATATAGAATCCAATAATTCTTTAGAAATATTTGCATTTTCAAAAGGCATTAGTTTTTATGGCATTTTCTTGGATAAGTATCTTACTGCAAAATCACAGTATAAGGCAATACTGCAGAACAAGGTCAGAGAAGGCTTAAAGAATGGCGCTATCAAACCGTTATGCAGAAAAATCTTCGAAAAGGATGAAATAGAAACTGCTTTTAGATACATGGCTGCTGGAAAGCATATTGGAAAGGTATGATTGTTTTTTAGTGTGCGTACATACAATGGAGGAAGTATAATTAGAATTGAAATATTAAATTCTCAAAAAAATACATACAGCTTTTGTTTTCTTTGTATTATCTTTAATATTAGAATTATTTAATATAAGTAGAAATCATTCCTGTTTATATTTTGAAACGCAAACATTTTTATGCTAAGAATATTTCTGTTTATTTTCTTTAATTAAAACTTAATATTAAACGTAAGTTGTAACGCAAACTCTTCCACTTTAAATATTTTTATCAAGAGATTTTAAAATAAAAAAATTAAACAGCTTTTTTTGTGTATTGTATCTTCTTAACTATGTTTTAATATGTAAAAGTTATCTATTGTCTTCTAAAAGTTATCTATTGGCTTCTTTCCTCTTTATGTTTATTTAGAAAAACTCTCCTTCTTTTAAAGGTTATTTTATCGATTCTTTTAATTTTTTTAATTTCTTTTATTGTACAACTATATTTTATTTGACAGTTTATTCATTCTTATACTTTTCTATCTATAATCTTCATTTTTCATAATAGCTTCTCGTTTTTTATGTTGTTCTTATTTTTTTCCTGACACTTCAAAATATAATAAAATGTTATTTGCAGATAATGATAAAAGTTCAAAAAGAAGATGAACTGGATGCACTTATACTTGCACATCCCCGGTACTACTGCCTGGAACACAAATGTTACATCGTTATAGGTGGTCTGGGTGGTTTCGGTCTAGAATTAACTGATTGGTTAATTTTACGTGGCGCAAAAAATTTAGTATTGACTTCGCGAAGTGGGATAAAAAACGGTTATCAACGATCAAGAATAACGTTATGGCAATCTTACGGTGTGAATGTTCAAATCGTTACAGCTGCTGATACTTCGAAATACGAAGACTGTAAATCTATATTACAATTTGCCGAAGAACAAGGTCCCGTAGATGCTATATTCAATCTCGCAGTTGTGTTGAAAGATGACATATTTAAGAATCAGTCCCCACAAACATTCCAAGATTCCTTTATATCAAAGGCATGGACGACGAAAAGGATGGACGAATTATCCAGAACAATTTGTCCCCAGCTCCGACATTTTGTCGTTTTTTCTTCCGTTTCATGCGGAAGAGGTAACGCGGGCCAAACAAATTACGGAATGGCAAATTCCGTAATGGAAAGAATTTGTGAAAGAAGAATGAAAGAAGGTTTACATGGTTTGGCTATACAGTGGGGCGCGATTGGTGATGTTGGACTTGTCGCAGATATGCAAGAAGACAACAAAGAACTTGTTATTGGTGGTACATTGCAACAAGAAATATCCTCCTGCTTGGACACATTAGAAGCATTCTTGCTACAAGATCGGTCAATTGTAAGCAGCATGGTTGTTGCTGAGAAAAAAAAGGTTCTGGCGAAGCAACGAATCCATTTGAAGCGGTTGTAAACATTATGGGTAAATTCATTAAGTATATGTATATTATGTAAAAGATTCGCTTATACAAATTAAATTTTTATTGCAAAGAATATAAATTTTAATAATTCTTATATTGCAGTTTCAAGATTAGATAAGATCTGATTAAAATCATGTGTAAATATTTAATTCATTCTCTATTTTTTAAAATAGGATTGAAGAATCCAAACATGGCGGCGCCAAACATGTCACTGGCTGAACTAGGCATGGATTCAATGATGGCAGTAGAGATTAAACAGACATTGGAGAGGGAATTCGATATTTTATTGACGGCACAAGATATTCGAAATCTCACTTTTGCAAAACTTAGAAAATTGACAAATACATCTGAACAAGAAAAGATGTCCGGAAAAAATGACACCGAAGCTAATGTAAATGATTTGGACGGTTTAAAAATGATGACTCGAAAGCTTAACGATTCAGACTTGAGTCCAGACATTTATGTAAAACTCGCTACAGAGAGGGAAGTTGCTGGGAGTGAAATATTCCTTATACCAGGAATCGACGGGTGCGCAAGTGCATATAAACTGATAGGATCGAAAATTAAATCTTCGGCGATATGTTTGCAACATGGTATACTTAATATGCCGGGTGTTACTCGTTCAGTAATGAAATCAGCAGCATATCTTCTGCCTGTACGAAATTATACTATAATCTGTTTGAAATCATTATTTAAATTGTTATGCACTTAATTTGATTATATATACGCATACGCGCATGCATACATGCGCGCCATTTTTACGTACAGTTTCCTACATGTTTGATTATTTTTCCAGCACGTATTGGAGAAAATACAAAGTCGAAAAGAATTTCTAATTGTCGGATATTCATTTGGAACTTTAATTGCCATCGAATTAGCAAGATTATTAGAAGCTAAGAATTTCTCCGGACGTTTAATACTTATAGATGGAGCTCCTGATCAAATGAAATTCTTGCTTAAGGAATTATTTTATCATACTACAGAACAAGAGCTACAAAATAACATTTTACTTCTTTTAATCAATATGTATCTTGACCCTAATGAAACGGTTAGTCAATTATTAAAAATATATATGTATAGTTAATAGGATAGTATATAGTTAATAGAATAAGAGGAAAAATTTTGAAATGATTTGTTAGAATGTGCTTTAAAATTATAAAATAAGCTAAATTTTTTATTATATTATTTTATATAATCTAAATTACAGATTTTGTAAAGTTTCTTTAACGTAATTAAAATTATATGAAATAACATAATATAAAAAAAGCATATTATTTTATTGTAAATGTTTACTTTAGGTTACACAGCCCGAAAAATTTTTATTTTCACATATGTTGTAGA
>JALHBL010000729.1:0-50296 GCA_023638675.1 Camponotus pennsylvanicus | reverse complement strand
TGACCACAATTAAATATAGAATTACCAATATCCATAATAGCACCAAACTTAATCCTTGGCTTTTATGAATAGTTATACCATAACTCAGAGATAATGGAAACTGTTTTCTGGTAACATATGCTCTATCCATCACCTCAAATTTAACGTTTACTCTTTCAATTAAATATTCTGCACCTGATGGTAAAAGAAGTTTAATCTTTTCTACGTCATTAGTACATGGATCTTGTACAATTGAAATCACTTCAGTAATTGTACCGTTTACGAGACCCAAACTAGCATCAATATTACGTCGTATCATAACTTTAGCTCCAATTTTAATCGTAATTTGTTTGGAAAGCCCAGCTGTTCTAGAATTATCATCATCATTATTTGATAATACTTTTAATACTTTTTTTACATATGGAATACATTCAATTGTATCTTCAGCGATTAATAATATTTCTTCAGAAGCAATACGACTTAACATTGCATTATTAAGAACATCACACATATGACAAGTGGGCAATAAACAAACGGTATCTGATGGCAGAGTGTTAATAAAATCACATAATTCGTTTAATTTAGATTCAAAAGAATTACCTTTAAAAGATACTTTTTTATTTTCAAGAATCTTACAATCAGATTTTGTGACTAAACCGAAACGAATTCTCGATAGTAATTCACGATAAGAGCCATCTCCCTGCTGACGCATATTAATTGTTAATTCATCGTAATCGAATAATGTAGTCCACAAATTAACAGCATTTAAAGAGCCAAGATATTTAGCAATTTTTTCATCTGATAAGTGCATGAAAATAGGATCTTCGAGTACTGGAGGCAGTTGAAGCAAGTCTCCAAATAAAAGAATGTGCTTTCGGCCAAACCAACCATCATCGCAATCATTAGTGTCAAATATTTCGGACAATCGAAGATGTATATACATTAACATTAAATTAGATATCATTGATACTTCATCAATTACAAGAAGAATAACATCTTTAAGATCCGCTCGTAAAACTTTCAATACATGATCAGATAGTTGTTTATATTTAGGAGTCTGACCATGTTGAACGGGTAATTGAAGCAACCTATGAATTGTCAAACCATCTATATTAAATGCTGCTATTCCAGTAGGTGCTGCTACAGCAGTATCTTTATTAAGATTTTGTTTTATCCAACATTTAATTGTCTTAATTAAGAAACTTTTTCCAGTACCACCTTCTCCGCTAACGTATAATCGTAATATTGATTTATCTGATTGTACAGTATCAATAACTCTATCAAATACTCGTTTTTGATCCGTATTTAATTTTGCTATCATTTCAATCACATCAATCTCTGGAATTATTTTCTCACCAAGATCTTTAAAATCTTGCATTGCTCCATCAACCTCTACATTTTGAACACCTATTGGATTTTCAGGATCATCTTGAGATTGTTGTTTTTGTAAATCATCATCTAGACATTGTCTAACTAATTCTTCTGCAGTTTCAAATGCTCTTTGCATTTCTTCTAATTTTTCATGATATTGCAGTGCTTCTGTAAGATGTAGTTTTACTTTATAAAACGATTCGGCATAAGTATCGCATCCATTTTTAAGATCCTCTAATTTCCTCCATGGGTTGAACATAAATAATAACGAAAAGAAGTACTTTTCTGGTTGGTTATTAACATTAAATCTATAATGATTAATAAGATGTCCACGCCGTCGTCGTTTAACATATTGATTATTACTTATTTTATAATATTCAATCTTTTTACTACTTGGTTTAGTCTTCGTGATATCGTACCATTGTGCAAATTCATAAAGAGATTTTTCTTCTAATTCATTTGGTCTTTGTGGATAATAATTATCTATCAAAGATGGATAAAATATATCTGTAGATTCAGCATTAAGGGCTTCAATTTCTTTACGGTTTTTTAATCTTCTGTGTCGTATCTGATTAACATCTAACCATCTAATAGTCGTATTTCGATCAGTTCCATTTAAAGGAATATTTAGCAATGTATCAGCAGCTTCAAGAATTCCACATTCTCTGTTATTCGTGAATCGCAAAGCAATATTCCACAGACGACTTGCTAATGATTTGTTTTTACTATCTTTACTTTGGTTGAGAATAGAATCAGACAATTCACTTTTTCCCGCTTTATTCATATATTTAGTAATGTAATAAGTAAGCAATGATGATTTTTCACCAATAAATTGTATATCCATATTGCCTTCCCATGCAGTAAGCACAACAGGATTATAATCATTTATAAGTACTTCATTGTCTGTTCGAGGAAGATCATAAAGTCTACTTTTATGTTTCAATTGTTTCCTTCCTGCTATTGAAGTTGCCACATCCCTCATTTTCAAAGTTTCAGTAACGGGACGAGGAAATCCAAAGCGACACACACGAAGAACCTTATTACTTTTTGTTTTTTTAGAACGAAGACAATAATCGTTATGTATGTGTCGTTGATGTGTATTAACACGTCTATATAATAACGGTGAAATATCTTTATTCGGCAATTTACAACTTACGTGTTCTAAAATAAATTTAGAAACTTCTTCAACAGTAGACTCACCGAAAATTGGCGCATCCTTAATCCAAATTAATAAGTGAAAGTGTTGTATACCTCTACCTTGATATTCTCGACGCCAGAAATAGTGAGTTACTTCTCCAATAGGATTATCTTTTGAATTAATAAAATCAAGCATTGCCTGGAATTTATTATCAAGGAATCTTGATGTTGACACGGGATCTTTAGCAATTAATACGCTAACAAATAATGAAGTATCATTCCAGCCATTTACTCTACGAATATATGCACCTAAATCTTCCCATAACCATTCACTCGGACTTAATGTCAAAAACCATGTTGCAGGTCCATAATGTTGCGCCATACACTTTAAATCACTTCTCGGTCTACGCCAATATTGTTCTGTATTTCGGAGCGTAGAAAATATTGTACTCAAATTAGATTCCAACAGATCTCTTGACATTGCATCTAAATATTCTGCAGCTGTATAACGAGCTCGTTGATCAGTTATATTTAATTTATGAAAAATTCCTCGACTTAATTGACGCATGTTTGCGTCGTTCAATAAATAAAATAAATATTGTGGATTTAATCTATACTGTGGATGTTTGGATATCAAACGACATTTTATAAATTCATAATCATGAAGTTTGACTTGTCTAATATCATGTTGACCATACATGCCAAAGGGGTATAAATCTGGAAAACACATTAAATCTAAATTTTTTTCACGGTTATCCAAGGGCATATTTTGAACTTTTAACATTTGATATAAATCTGTTGAAGTTCTATTTGCTTTCTTTTCATATAAAGGGTATATAGTATATTGCTCATAAAAACCATCGTTTCCATCAGTAACCTGAGTTATCATTGCTTTCCGTTGACCATCTAATGTAATTTCCACATCGTGTTTCGTGTCTTTTATTGAATTATTCAATAACTCATTATCTGATCTCATTTCTACATCATGTCCTGTTTCTTTTATCAAATCATTCAATCCATCATTTAATGCTGCTTCTTCTGTTTCTTCCATTTGAAATTCTGAATCTTTTAATTTTGGCAAACATAATTCATTATAATTATTTGGCAATATAATATGAGAATATAAAGGATTATTACTTTTTAACCATGTTAAGGCATCAAATACCTTTTTAACATCAACTACCTCTTCCCAAATAATTTTTGATTTTGTTGGAACACCTCTAACAAGAATAAACAGTTCGTGATTCATATTTATAGGATCAGTTTTATCACATAATTTGTCAAATGTTTCTTGCAATGGAAGTGGTAGATGAAACGTTCTACCTTTAACTTTTTGCATCATTTGTCTTTGAGGTAACTTTTTATTCATAACAGTTCCCATCTTAAGGACAGTTTGAAACGCTTTAGCTCTTTGTATAAGAATTTTTTCAAATGTGTTAAGAGATGATATTACTTCGGGTATATGATTTGTGAGGAGGTTATTCCAAATACAATATGCAGGCATTAAACCTTTACAAAATTTGCCTTTACAATAATTACATATATATCGTGTATCT
The DNA here is from genome assembly GCA_023638675.1 of Camponotus pennsylvanicus. Classification (NCBI taxonomy): domain Eukaryota; kingdom Metazoa; phylum Arthropoda; class Insecta; order Hymenoptera; family Formicidae; genus Camponotus; species Camponotus pennsylvanicus. Next base: position 46,253 of record JALHBL010000729.1, on the reverse strand, counting down.
TTTTGTGTTGTATTTTGTTGTATTCGTAGCATTAAATCTCTCCACATTGGATTGTCTATTTTCATTCGACTAGTGAGTTTAGTAACATATCTTCTATAACACAACCTCTCACATGATACACAAACATATTCTGATGTATCTAACGAACGTTTAGTTAAAACCTTAAATGCTTCACTATATCTAGATATAATATCATCATCGCTCAGAATAGTTTCTGTTTGTTGATGTTTGTACATATCTGCTTTTTCTTGTGCAAAAGTTGCTATTTCCTCCAATGTTTTCACATCAGCAGAAGCTAATGCTTTATCTAGTTTTTCCATCTCTCGATAGGAAACTGTCAATTGATAAGTTAAACTTTTCATATTTCTTACTCTTGGAAAATGAGGTGATAATAATTGAACAGGAAGAAACATTCCCTTGCAAAGCGTTAAATCAATATGACAGCTACGCGTATGGCCTAATTTCTCATCTGAAGTTTTCATAGTACATTCATGAATTTTTGGTATTAATTTTGGCACGTTTTTTAAAGTACATGTACTTATAGTTTCAAGAAAATTTTGATAACGATTAATTAAAAGTGGATTATTAATTTTACATGAAGTACTGCACGACCATGATTTTTTTGCTCCTGTTTCTTCTAGCGGTAATATGTTAACAATTTTTCCTTCTGTATTTATTATCAAAGGTTCTAATGAAGTTTTTATCAATGGCATTTTATCTACTTTTCCTTCTACATTCAAAGATTCTTTTGCAGTTACATGATGATACGTAGAATCAATGAAATAATTTTCCGATGAGGCTGTGTGTGCAGATATACCACATAACGCTGCTAATTTATCCTCATTAGTAGAATTTTTTGCAAAAATCAGATTTAGTTCGGTCAAATTTACTTCTGCTGTTTGTCTAATCAAAGCTAAAATTTTATATACATTACGAATATAAGACTTTCTTACATACATACACCACCGTACGATTTTTTCAGCTTTTAATCGTTTTTTGATATGATCTGTAATACTAAGTTTCTTTGCAATATTTTGTATATATACTTCTGAAGAATGAAGTTTTATAATGTTTTGGAACCGAAATTTTCTATACTTTTTCAAAATTTTTTTCGAACATCATAATTTTTTACTGTAGGTATGGATTCTTTACTTTTCTGATAATAACGTTTGTTGTAAAGCCATTTACGAGTAGGATCAAGTCTTTTTTGTCTATCTCGTTCACGTTGACAGTTCTTAGAATAATTTACGCACTTTTTTGCGCATCTATTTTTTGAATTACATTTATATCGATATCGATCTTTAACGCGTTCCTCTTTTAAATTCCGTTGATATCGATTACGTTTTTTAACGCGTTCCTCTTTTAAGTTCTGCTGATATCGATTACGTTTTTTAACGTGTTCCTCTTTTAAATTCTGCTGATATCGATTACGCTTTTTAACGCGTCTATCTTCTAAGTTTTGTCTATATCGTTCGCGTTGTTTAGCGCGCCTATCTTTTAAGTTTTGTCTATACCAATCACGTTGTTTAGCACGTTTATCTTCTAAGTTCCGTTTATATCGATTACACAGTTTAAAGAAATTGTTTTCTAAATTTTGATCATATTGATTGAATTGTGCAGCAAGATTGTTTTCTGAATCTTGTTGTTCAACTTGATCATGATTATCTAAATCTTGTATGTAACGTACACGTTTATTAACGCTTTCATTTTCCAAATACTGACATTTATTTTCATTAGTATTATTTAACGGAATATTATTTTCACATTGAAAATGTTTTTTACCGCATTTTTGTTCAAAGTTTTCGTTTGTATTTTGTTCACAAATGATAATAATCACATTTGATTCATTGCTATTAAATGAATTATTATTGGTGTCAATTTTGCAGTTATTACTTCCAATATAAAGTTTATTTTGAAGACATTTATTACTTTCTTCATAAATCTCAATATCTGTTTTTATAAGATTTTCCAGATTGTTTTTCGTTATTAATTGTAATTCGTTATTACTTAATTCTTTTTTTAATTCATAATTAAGACGCTTTCTTTTTAAACAATTTAATTTTTGTTGTTTTGTTTCACATTGTCGTATAGTACGTATACGAATTGCTTCAGCTTCTTTTGCTTTTATAACAGCTAATGGAAGCACTTTTTGTGGTACATATTGTGGATCTTGAGGAAAATGTTCAATAATATTAGATTCAAAAATCTTTATCAAATGCGAACGCATTAAATTATGATTATATTTTACTTTTTCTGGTTTAACATTAAATAACAAAGAAACTGCAAAAGCTATTGCAAAAACACCACAATCGTTACCGTTCGGTTGATATTGCACAGTTGGAAACTTGACAGGATATTTTTCAAAATCATATGTCGGAAATAAACGTCTCAAAAATTTTTCATGATGCTTATGTAATTTTTTAGTATTTAACGAATCATAAATAAATATATTCTTTCTGTCATAATAACTGCATACCCAATGTCCATCATATGAACCTGACGAACTATGCAATATTTGTATATGTTTTTTGTCTTCTGGCACACGCTGAATCGTATCAAGACATTGTATCCGCCATGTTTCGACAGGTCTATATTCTGAACAGTTTTCTAAAAGACAATTAAAATGTTCCATATGCATGTCAGTTAACCATTCACCTCGAAAAATTATATTTTTCTCTCTAGGTAATAGGTCAATATTCTTATTTTTCTTTACAGACATACTGTATATATATATATATATATATATATATATATATATATATATATATATATTCTGTTTAGAAAAATCGCTTTAAAGAATTTAAACTTAACACAAGATACTATCGTATCTCTTACTGTAATACTATGACAGCTATAATAGCTATAATTTTTGTTTAATATACACAAAATTAATTTTTTTAATAAGGCGCCTAAGGCAAGCCAGAATTCAGCGCTATTGCAACTGACAATTTAATTCAGCGCTTACGGCAGCTTTTATACAGCGCCAGAGCAGCCGATAAATTTTTATATTTTTTATAATTTTCTGCACCTGTAAAAATACAAAAATAATATAAAATATATAATTTTATAAAATATATAATTATATAAAATAACAGAAAATTTTTAACATAATTATTAATTTATTAAGTTAAAAACATACATATAAATATATACGTTTTATAGATTTTATATTGCAAATTCATAGTACATTATAACAAGCTCATAGTTAAATATTACAATTAACAATATCCATGTTACTATGGTCTACCACTATGGCCAATATTCATAATAATTCGATCTTATATTGAAGATCGTCTTAAGATCCTTCCAGTCAACCAATGAAATTATCGTATAGTACCACATGATTGTTGAATGAAATCTTAAGATAATCTCAAATGTAGACAAAAATTGTATGGTTTCGAAGAGAGCCATAAAATTATACCATTGATTTGACCTTGGAGAGTTATTTGAAAGTCATGTGAAGGTCATCTTTAATTTCTTAAATACAGCTTATTATTTTTTATTGCATATATTCTTATAGCTTATCTCGAAAGCTTTCCAAAATACTATAATAAAATATTTTTTTATTAAGAATTTTTTAAGTTACAATAAAGCTTTAAAGTATTTTAACACAGTTCTAGTATTTTGAACAAATTGATAGATATAAAGAAGACACATATTTAGCTTTTAAAAAAAATGTAATTTGTAATATGCAATTATATATTTTTTTTAAAACGACTATGTTTTCTTTACACCAATCTGTCTCATTATTCTGTGCATAAAAATATTAAGATAAAATTATCAATAAATGTATATTTTGTGAAATATTTTTACTCCCGACTGCTGCCAATATAACATAATGCGAGAGTAAATAATCTTCTGCATAGCTATATAATTATGATTATATATTTCTACAATCATTCTTACATTGCGACATCTCGAAGTAGTGGCGGCAATAATAATTGACATAACCCTACATGTCAAATTATTATTGTTGACCATGCTGATTTAAACTTTTTTTATTTAATAATTTAATAACTTTACAAGTTACAAGTTTTTATTCAGCATGGATAATATGGATATATTTGAAGCAAGTGTTCCTAAACAGGTAAGCTTTTCTCTCTTTCTATTATTAATAATAATTACTTTTATTTACAGTAAAGTCATAATTACAGTAAAGTCATAATAATAATATTTACAACAAAGTCATGATAATGAATAATATAACATAATGAGAGAAAATCTTCTGTGTAGCCATATATTTATGATTATATGATATTTCTACAATCATTCTTGGCTACACAGCAAATATATAAACTTCTATGATTGCAGAAATACTATATAATCATAATGTGGAAGATTTTTTCTCACATTATGTTATATTATTGTTGTATTATTTATTAATAATAATTATGTTTATTTGCAGCATACTCATAATAATAAATGGAAAAGAATCTTTTGCATAACTATATAATTATGATTATATAGTATTTCTGCAATCATAGAAGTTTATATATTTGTTGCGTAGCCAAGAATCATTGTAGAAATATCATATAATCATAATTATATGGCTATGCAACAAATTATTTGCTCTTGCATTATGTTATATTATTTATGTAAAAATTGATATATTTGTAGCGTAGTCATAATAATAAATATAAAATAAAAAGTAAATAAGAAAGTAAAAAATGTTTTAAAAAAATGTTAATGCTGCCAACAAAAAAGTACAACATTAATAATGCCAACAAAAAGTACATCATTTTAATAATAATAAAAAATAAAAAGTAGGAAAATATAAGCTTAGAAAAGTTTGAAATAATATCTATTTGTAAATATTAATACAATTAACTTCAAACTATTATTAAATACTACATTTAAAAAATTATGCATATGTATGAGAAGTAATTATTATTAATACAATTTATTCTTATTTAAATTGACTCTTTTCATATATTAAGTGTAATATAATTTACAAAGACTTAAGACTTTAGAATTATTATTAGAAAACAGGATACATTGTTTAAATTTAATATATTCTGTATCATATATATTTCAATGAATTGTTTAAAATGAGATATATAATTAATCCATTATTAATTATTAATCCATACGCGAACCAAACAGTTGATTAATTAAATTGTTTAACACTAATAACTAACCTCTTCTAAATTTTTTATTGCACGACGCCTTCCTAAATTTCTCTTTGCAAAACAGGTAATTCTGAAATAAATTTTACATTATTAATTTATGCATGAATTGAACAATTGATCAATGAAATTGATTAATAGAAATAACTAATTTTTTCTAATCTAAATTTTTTACTGCACGAGATCTCTTATAAATTTTTTGTTATTTCGAAATAAAATGATTATGAAATAAATTTTACCAAATTGTATACCATAATAAAATATACATTAATGGAATATTATTAATAAATATATCTACTTTTTCATAATGTTAAATTGATACAAAACATTCTGTTTACTAATTAAAAAATATTAATTAAAATTCATAAATAACAATATACCTGTTATTCAGAATTCTTGTCAATTATTAAAATATTCACGTATATAAACTATACAAGACACTATCGTATCTCTTGATACGCAACTAACAATCGATCAAGAAACAAACATAGCTGTGATCGCGTAATATAATTGCTGCGTTCGACAAAACAAACATCCCGGCATCGAAATCAGAGCACTCTGTTACCTCATTCTATCTGTTTGTTCATTTTTAGTATGTAACAAAGATGGAATGATAACAGAGCACTCTAACGTCTCCGATTGTTCTTGGTTTGGCAAACGCAGCATATGAAGAATACGAAAAAGTAATTGGCCAACTACAGCGCATGGATTATTTTGATCGATAGTTTGATCGTCTAGCGAACGCAGCCCATAAACCAATATCAATCATGGCGGCGAACAAGAAACACGTGGCTGCAGAGGAAGAACACGATGTAAGTAATTCGTGATATTACAATAAGCTTTTTATATTTATGAAATAATTATATATATTAATATTTTTTTGTACAAAATTTCAGATTATTATGGAAGATTTTATCGACGAGTTTTCGATAGAGGTGGACAAACTATCGCCGGACGATCGTCCAGTAGGTGATCGTCCTGCGGCCGGTCATCTACCGGACAATCGTTCGGCGACTCATCAGTCCACCACACTCGATCGTCCGGTCGGAAGCGAAATCCAAAGATCTGTGGTTCGTCCCGGAATCGAAACGGTTCGTCCTGGAATCGAAATTCGAAGATCGGTTCGTCCCGGAATCGAACCGGTTCGTCTCGGAACCGAAGCAGTTCTTCCTGAAGTGGAAGCAGTTCGCCCTGGAATCGCTGATCAAGGAAATATCCAAAGTAAGACATAAAAATATTTTAAATCTTTACACTGTGCAGTGCCCGTCATTAATCTGTTCCTAAACCCCTCCCGCGGGGCAAGGGGAAATATTGAAGTATATCTATATTTTTACGTTTCCCTTACTCTGCGTGAAGGAAACATATATATACAGGATCATTTTAATCAACGCACACAATTATTTTGGAAACAAAGCATTTTAGAGAAAAATGTTTCAGATAAAAGTTTTATGGTTTCGAGGGGGCCACAAGATGGTACTATTGTTTTGACCTTAGACAGTTATTTAAAGGTCACGAGAAGGTCACTTCAATTTTTTTAAATTGCACTCCCTATTTTTTATTACATATTCTTGTAGCTGACCTCGAGAGCTTTCCAAAACACTTATGATAAAATATTTTTCATTAATTATAAGATTTGAAAGTTGTAGTATTTTGACATATTTTCGGTCTTACCTTAATACTTTTATGCACAGAATAATGGGGCAAATCAACTGGTATAAAAAAACACATAGTTGTCTTAAAGAAAAAAATATGAATTTGCAACGACAGCAGCTACACATTTTTACTTTAAGACAACTATATGTTTTAATTACACTAATTGATTTGCCTCATTATTCTGTGCATAAAAGAATCAGGGTAAGACTATCGAAAAAAGAATATTTTACGAGATATTTTGTTTTTTATGTCAAAATACTACAACTTTCAAGTCTTAATTAATGAAAAATACTTTATCATAAATGTTTTGGAAAGCTCTCGAAATGAGCTACAAGAATATGTAATATGTAAAAATATATAGGGTGTTCTATTTAAAAAAATTGAAGTGACCTTCACGTGACCTTTAAATGACTCTTCAAGGTCAAACCAATGGTATTATCTTATGGTTCCCTCGAAACCATATAACTTTTGTCTGAAACATTTTTCTTTAAAATGCTTTGTTTCGAAAATAATTTCGTGTGTTGATTAAAATGACTCACACTGTATACATATAGAGCCATAACTATACTTCATTATTTCCCTTGCCCCGCAGGAAGGGCCTGGGGACGGATTAATGACGGGTATTAAACTATAGACTTTCAATACTAATAAAAAATATAGGAACGCAGCCACTGTCAGTGCTAAAAATCTATAATTTATGTCACGTACACTATAGATTTTCAGTACTGGCAGCGAATATTGGAACGTAGCTTATATCATTCATTATCTAATAATTCTAGGAAGACCAAGAGGAACTCGCAGTGGAGCACGAGTACAACAACAGCGTTTCATGAGATTTTTATATCAACTGTCTTCCGCCCATTACAATTGGGGAAGAGGGAATCCAAGAAGAGGAAATCTAAGAAGACAAAATTAAATAAAATATTTTTTATTTTATTCTTTATCAGAATTAGATTATAATTTATTTTTTTTTATTTGTTTCAGGCAAAAGAAGTAATGTTTCAGTTATCAGTATTAAGTGATTAGATCATCCCACCAATACATGTGTATTTTTAAAAACATAAGAATTTTAACTTAACATAAAATTATAACTATATATTTAGGCTACGTTCCAATATTCACTATCACTACTGAAAATCTATGGTTTACGTCACGTACAATATAGATTTTCAGTACTGTCAGTGAATATTGGAACGTAGCCTAAGTATATAGTTATAATTTTATGTTAAGTTAAACTTTTTATGTTTTTAAAAATACACATATGTATTGGTCGGATGGTCATCGGTGGAATAGTCTAATCACTTGATACTGATGACTGAAACATTATTTTTTTCGCCCGAAATATAATTTTGATAAAGAATAAAATAAAAAATATTTTATTGGTGGAATAGTCCAGTCTCAGTATAGTCTACAGTTAATTTTACTAAGATAAAGTTTATTATGTCTTTAAAAATATGTACACTTTTACTTTTTTTATATGACTTTCTTATATCTTTAAAAATTAGTTTTTTTTTATATGTATATGACTTTATATTTGTATTGCTGAACGTGCATAAGTAACAAGCAGTATTAGTTGTGTCTATTATAGTGAGCATATATTGAGTATATACTTAATTAATTTTATATTAAGTTAAAGTTTCTTAGTTTTGTATTTTAGTTTTCTTTTTAATACAAAGTCTATCTTACTTATGCACGTTCAGCAACACAAATAATTTATATAAAGTCATAAAGACAAATAGTTTTTATAAAGTTATAAATTAAAGACATAAACATTATCTTAATATAAAATATTGTACAATAATAACAATATTGTACCTGATTAATGTGATATAACAAGCAACATTGGCTGTGTCTATTGTAGTGAGCATATACTGAGTATATATTTAATTTTATATTAAGTTAAAGTTTCTTAGTTTTGTATTTTGGTTTTTTTTTTATACAAAGTCTACCTTACTTATAAATTAAAGACAAATAGTTTTTATAAAGTTATAAATTAAAGACATAAACATTATCTTAATATAAAATATTGTACAATAATAATATTGTACCTGATTAATGTGATATAACAAGCAGCATTGACTGTGTCTATTGTAGTGAGCATATACTGAATATACACTTAATTTTATATTAAGTTAAAGTTTCTTAGTTTTGTATTTTAGTTTTCTTTTTAATACAAAGTCTATCTTACTTATAAATTAAAGACAAACAGTTTTTATAAAGTTATAAATTAAAGACATAAACATTATCTTAATATAAAATATTGTATAATAATAACAATATTGTACCTGATTAATGTGATATAACAAGCAGCATTGGCTGAGTCTATTGTAGTGAGTATACTGAGTATATACTCAATTAATATAAAATATTGTACAATAATAACAATATTGTACCGGATTAATGTAATTATACAGTTAATTTTATGTTAAGACACATATTCACAAGAGATTTTATTTTACAGTGCATGATGAAATTGTTACTTCTGATTTTGTAGTGAAATTAATAATAGATGTTCATGCAGTCGTGTAATTCGTATTATCTATATACGCGCTTTTGTTTCTTTATCGACAAAAATACTACCATTTTTTAATCAAATAAAGTTTATTATGTCTTTAAAAATATGTAGCACTTTTATTTTTTTTATATGACTTTATTTTTATATCTTTAATTTTATACGTGTATGACTTTATATTTGTGTTGCTGAACAAGCAGCATTGGCTGTGTCTATGTAGTGAATAATAATATATGCAAATGTTCAAAAATTAATGATTGTCTCACACAACATTATAAATAAATAAATGACTAATTTAATAAATAAATATTCAAAATGATTTCTTTCTCGAATTTCACTATTAGAGATAAATTAGTTCCCAATTATTAATTTAATATAATATATGATGTAAATTTCTAACTAATATACATGTATATGTGCATATGTGTACATATATAAGATGTTCATTCACAATATATTATATAACACTTTAATATGGCATTTAAATTCTTACACGTTCTTGAAGAACTTATTAATAAAATTTATATTTCTTTATTAAAAGCATTATTAATAGCATTAATAATAATGACAATTAATAGCATCGACAATTAAGAACATTTAAAGTAACACTTCCAATAATTTTATTTTAATCTAAAAATGATTGTACTATAAATGCAATTAATTAATTTATAACACTTGCAATAATTTTGTTTTAATCTAAAAATGATCGTACTATAAATGCAATTAATTAATTTATTTTAATTGTAACGTGTTGCATACGTGTGTACATGTGTTATATACGTGTAATACGTGTAACATATTACGAAGCGCCAGGCGCCAGCGCCATCTGTTGTCGACAGCGGCAGTCGTACGCCAAATTTTGTTCTATATATATTGTTTGATGACCACGACGTGGACGTTTCTTAATCGTATTTTCACGATTTTAGAATTATATATCGCGATATTTTCACTTCTACAGCTCGTAGAGTAAAAATAAAGACACTTTTACTATATAATTCGAACATAAGCTATCGATTAAGTCTAATAAGAGCTCGATCCGTTCAGCGGTTATCGTAATATAATAATATGAAATAATCTGAACTGGTCTCAATTTCCCGTCTCGCGTAAAGAGACACGGCGCGCGTCTTGCTACGGAGATGAACTCGACGCAAGACACTACCGTGTCTCTTGATTATGGTTGCGCAGTCAAATATGTAAATTTCTACACACATACACACACACACACCACACACACACACATACACACATATTATCATTATACATGTAGGGAATATTTCTGCGTAACTATATTTGTGTCTACGCAGGCAAATGTAATAAATATCTATGTAACTATAATTATGGTTGCGCAGTCAAATATGTAAATTTCTACAAACACACACACACACACACACACATAAGTATATATAATTATCATTATACATGTAGTAGCGAATATTTCTGCGTAAGAAGCTGTTGTCGAATATAACCGGCTAAGACGTATACATAAACCAACAACAGAAATAATAATACCTCCAAAAGGACGTTATCCGAAAGTAAAAGATGTTCTATGGGCGTTACCAAAAATAATTACTTCCATTCAACAGTCGGATGAAAAAATAGAGCGAAGTACTGCTTGGATTATACGTGGTTTCGAAAATACAGATAAAGTTTCATGCTATGCAAATGCAGTATTGCAATGTTTATTAAATTTTAATGTTATTAGACAGCAATTGTTTCATTGCGAAAAATCAGATGTTTTACGTACATTAGTATGTCGATATGAAAATGGTGTGCGTAATCTGAGTACAAATTCAATACGACAATATTTAGGAGAATATTTTTCAAATCCAGTAAAACAAAATGCATCTGATTTTCTTATGGCTCTTTGCGAAAAATATGATTGCATAAAAAGTCTCATGAGAAATCAAATAGTTTCTACAAGACGGTGTAAAACCTGTGATAATACAAAAACTATTGTTGATAATAATATTATTATTTCTATTCCTATTAATAATTTGAAGAAAAAAAAATATGATCTTAATGATTTGTTAAATGTTACTTTTTCACATTGGTTTCAATTGCATAACGAATCGTGTGAATATTGTGCTGAAAAAAATAATATGTTATTAAAAAGAGAAATAATATTGGCAAAAGAGATGATCGTGATTCATTTAATATCTTTTCCATCACAAAATGATAAATCAATGAAAGCGACACATGATTTTAATTTATGTGCTATTCCAACGACTAAGATATTAATAGATGGACACACGTACAAAGTGACAAATGCCATATTTTTTCAAAATCCTGATATTGATGAAGGCCATTATATAAGTATGTGCAGAGAAGGAACATCTAATATTTGGATCGAAGCTAATGATGCTCAAGTTAAGAAAAAACAGTGGCCTAGAGGTGGTAAAAATGTTTGTTTACTTTTTCTACGAAGAATGTCTAATAAGTAATATATAAATATATCCCATATTATAAAATTAATAATTTAAATATCTGTAGTAGGCCAGAAAGACCGTCACATTTTGAAAAAGTATAACGGGGGGTTTATTTAAAAATGTATAATAAATACGTACAATAAAAAAATAATATCCATAAAAAATTTATAAAATATGTAATGTTTAATACATAAAAAGTGATATTCTTAAAAAATACCTTTTAAAGAAAAGTTAAACTTAAATATCTGTAAAAAACGATCATATAATATTTAAATATCTATAGTAAGCAAGCGAGACCGTCACATTTTGTTATAGTATGACGGGGGTCGTGGTGGGTTTATTTAAAAATGTTTAATAAATATGAAAAATAATAATTATGAGAAATTAAATTTAAAATACATAATTTTTTATACAAAAAGAAGTGATATCCCTAAAAAAATACCTTTTAAAAAAAGGTAAAGAAAATGCGTCGTTCATCTAAAAACCGTCTCACAAAAAATACCTATCACAAAAAGTAGCTACCTTTATGTAAAAAATTAACTCTGAAAAATTTTCACAAAAAATAGTTATTTTTATAAAAAATACTGATATTAATTATAAAAAATTGCGTCAAGTTGGGGTGCAATTTCACTTTGTTTGTTAGTGTTATAAAATTTTATACATATGTGCTTTTATATAATCTGCTGACAAATAGGTAGAAGTTCCGTTTAAAATCTATTACATTTTTGTCATAAAGAAGAATACTTTTGTTAGAGTTGAATCAATTTTTTAAAATAAAGGTTACATCAAATGATTTTTAAATTTTCTAGAAAATTAAAATTATTAAAAAAACTTATTTAAAAATTAAAAATTCAAAAAATGAAAGATTACGTCAATAATTTTTCAATCTTCTACAAAAATAAAATAATTTAATAATAATAAAATTAAAATAATTAAAAGAACAAATTTTTTTTAAAATTTTAAATAAAAAAACGGCGCTACCTAGTAATTATTGAAATAATGTTAATATGTAATTGTTCATTTATCATTTATTATTATTGCCAATCAAATTGGTAGCGCGCCGTTTTTTTATTTAAAATTTTTTTAATTTATATTTTTTTTCATTTTTAATTTTTAAAAAAATTTGTTCTTTTAATTATTTTAATTTTATTATTATTAAATTATTTTATTTTTGTATAAATTATTTACATCGAAATAGATCAAGTACGACGATGGTTTCGATGGATCGTACGATTGTTGCATGTACTTGTTATTAGCGCCAGCGTATCTGTTGGAACATTGGCTCAGACCACCGCGTATACCGCGTTCGATAAACATGACCATATCGATGTCGGTAAGCAATTCGAACGTAATCTTTGTATGCTTCAACATGGCATCCCACGTGTATCCGAGGAGAGTATAGTAATACGCGGGGTCGAGTCCGTAACTTTTGATGCAACTATCGCGAAAGTTTTCAAAAATATCGGCTAATAACGACGTCGATTTTGAGATACAAATCGCTATATTCGCCTAGCGTTCGAATGGAGAATCGCGTCCAGATGTTCTCGGCGTGCGCGTAATCGCTCTCGGATATAGTTTCACCGGTCAAGGAACTGTAGAATGATTCGCGCGGTGGTAAACATGTATCTTGCAACCTATCTACAGAGTCGACATATTCGTACGGAAAGACGCCTTTCCGTATTAAAAAACTGAAATTTTCTGCGGATAAATTTTGAAATTGTGAATGTAAAATTTTGAGTTTATCTTTGTCTAGATAAGATGCCAATTTGTCGAGACTTGCCGTAAGAAATTTGTACGAATCGATGAAGCGTAATTTTACATGATTTTTCCGTGATTTTCTTTTGTCTTCCTTACAATCAACATTTTTCGTAAACGAAATATATTTTTCCTTGGTTATCGGAAGTAATTCGATTTCCCCTTCGAAAGCCGTGGCTATATCCTTGATAATGAAATGCGCATCGTAACCGGATAAATTGTGAAAGACTATGGGAATGTAAAAAGATTCTTTGTAATTTAGATTGCAATTTGAGTGCGCGGGACCCCTATATCGCCCGGTCAAATGACAATGATCGCGTATACGCGTATCGTCTTCTTGAGTAAACAATTTTTCGCATATATGACAATGCGTTGCACTATGAAATTTTTCCCACTCTTCGGATGTTAAATCTACCATGGGGACATTTGTTGTTAAAATAGTCTTTACACGTAACGCTAAATTTTTAAGTTCTTCGGTGAACCACGCGATACAATCAATACTGCGGTGAGAATTATAAACGGATAACGAGTTGTCGTGCGAACAGTGTATATAATACGCTATACTATATACCTTATGATGCTGACAATTTTTTTCTTCGTCAGTCTTTGTCAACGCACATTCCAAATCGGCATAAATCAAATGGAAGCCGCTCTTTCCTCGTGTAGTTGTTGAACTCGAGCCACTTGTCATTGTCGCTCGGCAATCGGATAGCGCAGTCGTTCATCTCCCCGCAGTCGACCATATGTGACTGCAACTTGTCTTCCGATCCGAAAAGTGCAAGCATCTGTAAAAGAATATTTAAATCAAAGATTTATGCAATGCATTATATTTTATAATTACATAAATTATTTAAATTATACGTACCGATCACAGATATATTTTTGATTCTTGTGTTTGCTCAACTGTGAACTGGCAAGTCGGGAGAGATTCTTGATGCACGCGAAATGTCCGACGCTGTTGCCGTCTTCCACGTACAAGTTGACGTGCTTATCTCGTTTCTGCTCCGAAAGACGTATCGGAACAATGCTGTTCTCTTTCTCGATGCTGTACATGTTGATCGAGATATTGTTTGCAAGTTCAAATTTTTTTAGTTGGTTCAACGTCATCGGAAACTCAATATTTTGTACATTTAACACCGTCATATAGTGGGGATATGAAGATTCCCGTTCCGTATGATTTTCGGCGGGGTATAGAGCGGCCACCACTGCCCACGCGAAACACGCATTGTCTCTGGATTGCACGTTAACCACCGCTTTCTTCGCCGTAATTTCTCGCGGCAATTTAATATAACATCCTGCGCGCATAGAATTATATTTATTTACATTAACAGTCAAATTCTGTATTCGCGACAATGCCCAACCACTATCGCGTTCCTGAAATTCTTCCAACGATGCTAGGGTGGGCTCGATAACGCGACGCTCGTACCACTCGTGTAAATCGGACGTGCGAAAGAGTTCACAGTTTCTCGTATTGATAATTTAATTCGCACGCTTATCACCTGACACAAATTCACCATTGAATATAGTGTTCACTTTTACACTGTTGTGTGTTTTTATAACGTCTTGCACTTGCTCGAGCACGATGTCTTTGGCATCCTCGAGAAATTGACGAGGTTCGATATAGTTTGCGTTAATCACAGCACCGGTCAGAATACGACTATCGAACGCGGTATCGATCTCTCGCCAAACGAGTCTTTCCGCGTTATTGTCGCCGCTGTAATCACCACCGCTGGGTATAAACCGTCTCTGCAATCGAGTCTTTGCACCTTCGAGTCGCGCAATTTTAGCCATAGAGACTGTCTACTTCCGATCGAGAGTCGCGGACGCTTGACACGGCTGCGTTCTTCGAGCTGTTTGATAAATTCCTCGCAACGCTGCAGCCATACAAAATACTCGCCCAAGGTGGCAATTTGGCGGGATTGCTCCACCAGGTCGCGTTCAGTCTGCTCGATGTTTTCCATTTTCTTCCTGTCTTTTTTTCACACTTTTAAAACACTACGTCACAGTTTTCTATGGAGCACTTGTAACAAGTAACTGCTCTTTTCGACCGATCTATGTGCTCTCAATTCGTACTATGGTTTAACACGGTAGCAGTCCTCAATATATATTTCGTCCAACCCTTCCCATCCCTCAGATAATTCTTCGAAATATCTATCGTAGTATTAGATATCTGTTTATAAATTCCAGCGGCCGAGTATCGGCGCTCATAATTCCGCGTATGGGGGTGGTATCGCCAAAGAAAAGGTAATCTTAGCAACCCTAAGATAAAAGATATCGTAGTATTAGTTATCTGTTTATAAATTCCAGCAGCCGCACATCGGCGCTCACCGTAATGCAATATCCACGAAGAAACATGTCCCGACGCGTTAGTCAGCCTCAAAATCTAATCCTCTTCAAAGAAATACCGCTGTTTATATTGTTTATAAATTCGCGCGACGAGTAATTCAATGCGAGAGAGAGATAAGGATACGTCCAACGGAATAAATCTAGAATTACTTATATTGGGGGTGAGGGGGTGAGGAGGGGGGTGAGGGATACCGCGAGAGCTGTTACTTATATTGGGGTGAGGGGTGAGGGGGTGAGGGGGGTCAGGGGGTGTACCGGGGAGAGCTATTTTGTTTGCGAAAACATGTCCCGACGCGTTAGGGTATGTAATATAATATTACTTATCATTGCGATAAAATTACTTATCATTGCGATAACCGGGTATGTAATATAATATTACTTGCGATTTGGGGTGAGGGGGCGAGGGGGTGAGGGGATGGGGTACCGCGAGAGATGTTACTTGTATAGGGTAAGGGGGTGAGGGGTGTACCGGGGAGGTCCCCCCGCGTGACGTCATTACCCCCCACGCGTGATGTCATTACCCCCGCGTGACGTCATTACCCCTCTCCCCCCGCGTGACGTCATCACCCCTCTCCCCCGCGTGACGTCACCCCCCGCGTGACGTCATTACCCTCTCCCCCATGTGACGTCATTACCCCTCTCCCGGTTCCCCCCGCCCCTCACCCTCTCTGAGATCCCTGGATTAGAAGCCGCCTTGTATACCTACTCAATACAATACGCAACAAGTACTTACACAAGTACATCAAAGCATGTGTAACACTGTTCCGCCTATTGTCGAGAACTTGGAAAAGCGACGACAAATAAAAGTTGCAAAAACCAGAGAATCTCGAGAAGCACAAGGAAGGCAAAAAAAATTTAAACGAGAGCCAGGAACAGATCGTCATTACGGTCCGCAATCGCAAAAACCGGATCTTCCATCCGATATATTCCAACAACTTCAGCAAAACCATTTAGAAAGATTGTTGGAAAATGCGATGAACTGGCAAAAAATTGAACTCGATACAAGAAAGCAAAGTGAATCACAACTATGGTTATCATTGAGACAAGAAATATTGACGGCATCCAATTTTGGAACCATATGTCGCATGAGGCCGACAACGTCTTGCGCAGCGACAGTAAAAGCCATTTTATATCTTTCCTTCATTGATACCGTAGCCACAAAATATGGTCGCGACAATGAAGAAGTAGCAAGGAAAGAATTGGCTATACAATTAAATAAAGAAATAAAACCTTGTGGATTATTCATTGATACTGAAAATCCATGCTTGGGTGCTTCCCCTGACGGACTTATTGATGAAAATGGTCTGGTGGAAATCAAATGTCCTTTGTCAGCTGAAAATTTAACAGCGGAAAAAGCCATTGAGACATTGCCTTCTTTGAAAGGCATCTTTGATAAGAAAAATCCACATAAAATGAATTGGAATCACCGATATTTTTACCAAGTTCAAGGTCAATTGAACATAACAAAGCGAGAATATTGCATTTTTGCTGTTTGGACGCCAAAAAGCATGAAAATATTGCGCATTGATAAAGACATTTTTTGGAGAAATCGAATGCTGCCTTTTTTAACACGCTTCTATAACGAATGCATGCTTCCAGAAATCTTGGACAGTCGTCATAATAGACATATGCCAATAAGAAATCCAAGATATATTATGGAAGCTAAAGAAGAAGCAGCAAAAAAATTATGTCGAACAAGTAGACGAAATGTTACAGAAAGCGAAAATGGCATGGAAGAGAGCAAACGATTCAAACCGAATGTTTCGCCAAAGGAAGTAACAATGACTGATACTGTTACTATTGTTCCGAATAAAGAGCAAGACAATGACTGTATTATAATAAGTCATTCAAGTAGCAAAAGAGATATAACTGAAGACGTTATGATAAAACATAAAAAACTCTTAGATCACACGTTTGCTTCCCTTTCTTCAGTAAAAAATAATGTCTTGCCTATAACAAGTGAATTAAATGATGAATCATTGGATTTATTTTTACGCATCGTAAGAGAAACTTCTTCTTTCGAAACACAAAGTGTGCTATATTTAGAATATCCTCACATAATTGTAGCTAGTCATAGTGACAAAAGCTTACAAATAATTGGAGGAAATTGTAGTAATCACTGGAGATGTATTTTCTTTGACGGCACCAAACTTCGCGTGTACGATAGTTTACCTGGCTGTACATACGATAAATTGGTAACGAAAGAAAAAAATTACATACGTCTTCGTTATCCGACTGTAAGCTCAAGTGACATAATTTTTGAAAAGGTTGAAACACAACCTGATGGGACGAGTTGTGGAATTTATGCTGCAGCTTTCGCCACAACTGTAGTCTTAGGAGGCAATCCTTGCCACAGATTAATAGACAGATAGCCAAAGGCCTGGCTAAAGACTGGACCGGCATTTCTCACTGATTTCAGCGCCATACCGTAGTAGTGGCCAATGCAGTAACTACTACGTTCTCAAGAACTCAAAAATACATATATAGGCCGGTATTCATAGTCCGTTCTTATATTTAAGATCGTCTTAAGTTCATCTTTAGATATTGTATGCATCATTTTATTGGCTATGGAATATCTGAAGATGAACTAAAGACGATCTTAAATATAAGACCGGACTATGAATACCGGCCATAGAGTTATTCTTTTTTTAGTGATAAATTATATAAATAAAATTGTGACTGTATATAATTATATTATAATTCTTCATTATATGAGGAAAATTTAATTAAAATGTTTTTTTAAATAATTGTTTATTATAATGTTATTATAAATAATAACATTATACATTACATTTCTTTTGTCTTCCTTCTATAAGTTGAATTTGCCCATTCCACAAAATTTTACGAAAATATATATACATATATGTATATATATGTACATATATGTATATATATTTTCGTAAAATTTCGTGGAATGGGCAAATTCAACTTATAGAAGAAAGACAAAAGAAATGTAATGTATAATGTTATTATTTATAATAACATTATAATAAACAATTATTTAAAAAAACATTTTAATTACATAAAAAACGTTATTTATTGAGAATAATATTTTACATCCCAGGTAGCAAGATGACGTCTAAAGACGTCTTAAAGACGTCTATGACGTCATTAAGACGTTATTAAGACGTCATTTAACGTCATTCTGCTACTTGGGATTACTCAAATAAATGTTGCACATACAATTTTTGGGATGATATTTATCATAAAAACATACAAAACAAATGTAGCTTGCTTACGAAAAACAGTCCCAATAAACACTCTTCTGTAACTTTTACAGAACATTTACAAAACGGTTGTTCGCTGTTCTGGTAACCGTTATGTCAACTATTAAGTAACGTTTAGATGGAAATGTCAGCAACATTATGTCTGTATATGATATGTAATAGATACATAAAATTTAAACGTAACAAATACATAAAATTTAGGTATAAAATTACCTAACGATAACAGAACCTATTAAATATTATTTTTAACATTTACATAACATTTACAGAACAGATATTCTCCGTTCTGGTAACCATTATGTAATTTATAGGTAATAATGTTTAGGTTAAAATGTCACGTATTATATACAGCAACATTATGTTGTATATAGGCTGCATTCCGATGTAAACTACTAGTGCTGAAAATCTATACCATACGTGACGTAAACTATAGGTTTTCAGTACTGGCAGTGAATATCGGAACATAGCTATAATATGTAACAAAATGACGTAACAAATACCTAAAATTTGACATGAAATTACAAAACTATAACAGAACAATCTCTCTTTAGTCTAATCATCGATAAATGTATATTAGTAATATATATATATATATATATATATATATGTATCAATGATTAAAATGAAGAGACTATTCTGCTATAATTATATAATTATTTATTTAAAAATTTTAAATATTTGTTACATCATTTTGTTACATACTATATACAGGATAATGTTGCTATATAATACGTGATTTTGCCTTAAACATACCTATCATATCTATATCAATAATCTTTTTAATAAGAATCAATAGTTTCATCAACTTTTAGTAAATATAAATTAATTTTAACAGTGTAAAATTATTGATTGGATGAAATTATTGATGGTCTGTTTTTAATTGATTAAAATTAAAAGAATTAATCTATATTATTTATATATTTTTTTAAATCGTGTATATATATATATATATATATAAATATAACAATATAATATTGGTTTTTTGAACAATTCTTTATTTTTAAAAATTGTTAAAAAATGAATTTTTCAACAAATATTACTATTAACATTTATAAAACTAATTTTTTTGTAATTCGCAATCATAATGATAAATTATAATATAATTTAAATTATATTACAGATTCTTTTTAACAGAAAACTTCAATATACTAATAGCTGTAAATAATAAACAGCTGCTAAATAACTGATAATAATGAACAAGCAGAAAATTGCACTTATATTTTAATACACTTCGCAACAAAATTATGGTCACAGAATAAAAAAGAATCAAATTCAAATTTGAGTTTGCAAAAAATGATCGTAGAGCGGTATTTCAAAAAGTATTTTCAAGTGTGAGACTCCAACTTTCTAATGCTGTAATGGAGATTTCCCTACAAAGATTTACTACAAGATTTATTACAAGCGACGCTATTTTACAATGAGAGCCTTACAAAATTGTAGAAAAAACTTTAACTTTGACGTGCACAGGCAGAAAAAGAATTCTTTTTCTATCAACTTTATTAATTGTATTAAAATATAGAATTTCCTTTTTAAAATGCGTTTTTAAATATTACATTATGTGGATTGTGTGTTTCTCTGAGTTGATGTTTTGAAATAAATAGGCATTTTCAAGCTCTTTTTCTAAAAAAAAAACCCTCGTATTTGTTGTCGATGTTGGTAATATCGACAACAGGGAGATTACAAGGTCGGACTTACACTTCGTGTGTGTATGTGTGTACAAGTGTGTGTGTGTGTGTGAGATGTGTGTGGGCGGAAGGGATGTGTATGTGTGGGATGTGTGTGCGTGTATGGAATGTGTGAGTGTGTGTGGAGTGTGCGTAGAGTATGGGTGTATGTAAGGTGTATGTGGGGTACGTGTGAGCATGTGTGCGATGTGTGTGAGCGTGTATGAGTGTGTGTGTGTGTGATGTGTGTGTGTGAGAGGAGTGTGTGTGTATGTGTGAGGAGTGTGTGTGGGGGGGGCATGTGTGTGAGCGTGTATGAGTGCGTATGGGGTATGTGTGAGTGGGTGTGGGATGTGCATGGTGTGTGCGGAAGTGTTTAATGTGTAAGTGTGGATGTATAAATGTGTAGTATATATATATATATATATATATATATATATATATATATATACATACATGTGTGTGTGTGTGTGTGATGTGTGTGAGGAAGGGTATGTGTGAGTATGTGTGGGATGTGTGTGCGTGTATGGGATGTGTGTGTGTGTGGAGTGTGTGTGGAGTGTGTGTAGAGTATGGGTGTATGTAAGGTGTGTGTGGGGTACGCGTGAGCATGTGTGCGATGTGTATGAACGTGTATGGGTGTGTGTGTGATGTGTATATGTATGAAAAGTAAGTGTACGTGGGGAGGTGTGTGTGTGTGTGTGAGAAGTGTGTGTGTGGGGGGCATGTGTGTGTGTATGTGTGAGGAGTGGGTGTGTGGGGGCATGTGTGTGAGCGTGTATGAGTGCGTATGGGGTACGTGTGAGTGGGTGTGGGATGTGCATGTGCGGAAGTGTTTAATGTGTGTGTGGATGTATAAATGTGTAGCATATATGTGTGTGTGTGTGTGTGTGTGTGTGTGTGTGTTGGGGGTGTTTTTAAGAATGTGTGTAAGTATGTATATAATATGTGTGTCTGTCATACACATCCCACACACACACATACTGACCTCATTCATATATATTCCATATACACTCACACATATCCAATACACACTCCACACACACATACACTCCATACGCACTCACACTCCATACACACTCACACACATCCTATACACACATACTGATCTTATTCATACACATTCCATACACACTCACACACATCCGATACACACTCCACGCACACATACACTCCATACACACTCACACTCCATACACACTCACACACATCCCACACACACAAACTGATCTCATTCATACACATTCCATACACACTCACACACATCCGATACACACTCCACACACACATACACTCCATACACACTCACACACATCTCACACACCATACATACTCATACATATCCCATACACACCTCATTCATACATACACACATTCCACACACACTCACGCATACACATACACTCGCGCGCACCCTATATAAACTCACACATATCCTATACACATTCCACATACTCACACACACCACACACACTCACACACTTCATACACGCACACACACATCCCACACATACTCACTCATACCCTTCCCACACACACACACACACACAAACACATCCACCTACACATACACACACACACGAAGTGTAAGTCCGACCTTGTAACCTTCCTGTGGGTATTACCAATACTGACAACAAATATGAGGTTTTTTTTTAAAAAAGGCCTAAAAATGCTATTCATTTCAAAACATCAAAACACAATCCATAATGTAATATTTATAAAAACGCATTTTAAAAGGGAAATGCTATATTTTAATACCATTAATAAAGTTAATAATAAATTTGTTCTCTCCGTAATTGCCTAGCAAAGTTAGTTATTTTTCTACAATTGTAAGGCTCATTTTAAAGTAGTTTATAGTAAAATCTGTGTAAAGAAATTCCGTTAAAAAAATCTCCATTGAAAACTGAGTTTTGAAAACTTTCTAGTTTTAAAATGCTTTTAAATATCAGACTATGATAATAATTCCCTAATTTTGTTGCGAAGTGTAGTATTACACTTGTAATAATAATTAATGACATTATGAATTTGTTACGTCCAGACCCTGGAATGGATGGGCCGTATGGAAGGACGCAACTTACTTACCCCGTGACACACTTTATTCGGGCGTGTGTATGGATCGGGTCGAACGAATGTGAAGGGCCTGACACAGGTCAGCGACCGAAGGTCTCTATAACGCTGTGTTTTTAAGCCTATTCGTTCGGTGGTCCCTTTTCGGTAAAGGAATTTAATCCTTGTTACGCGGGACGGGACCTAGTGCGATCTCAGGATTTAGGGAAGAGAACGGGTTAAATAATTAAATTATACATTAAATTAAAAATACATATATTATGCAAAAATAAAGAAAGAGAAATACATCTTAACAGTTATAGCTATGAGTGAGTGGATATTTGTGTGTGAATGTATATGTACTCGCGGGTGTTACAATCGTTCGGAGGTCATCAGTCAGAATATACAGGGAAGAATTTACGTTAAGGATTAAAAATTCTGACTGGTTAATACAATATACATATAATTAACGTAATATAAGGTATAAAATAAAATAAAAGGTGAATGTGTAAATAAAAAAAATTGAATAACGCTTACTCGTTAAAGGAAGTATAGAGTTCGTCGCTTGCGGATAAGTGTGTGTAGGTTACAGGAAGTGGGGGATTTTGTACAAATTTATTGGGTGAGGGAAAAAGCGAAGGGTCAGAGTTCCTCAATCCTAGCTGTGGGAAGGGGAAACCTCCAGAGGGCTTGGATAGGGACAGCTAAAGGGAGTTCGTAGCCCGGGAGGTACCAGGGGATAACGGAATTGGAAGGGGTGGTGGTTATAAAATTAATTAGCTCTTGGTGGTTAACTCGGCCTGGGCCCACGCAGAATGTCCCTGCAGGTATGGGGAGATCGAAGAAGGAGAACTGAAATAAGAAGTCATTTAGAGGATCAGGATGGAGAGGTTCAGGTGTTTCGTTATGGTGAGGATGTTCCGACGGAGAATCGGGAAGAGAGTCGAAGTCGTGGGGATCCTCTTCGAAGTCGGGGAGATCTCTCGCAAAATCTTCCAGAGCCTCGCCGGATTCAGAAAACTCTGAGGAGACGAAAGGGGAAGGAGGGTCTGAATCAAGGGTGATGACAGGTATGGGAGGGGTACGCTCCCGTACAGGAGGTGAGGGGGAACGAGGGGTTCGGGAGAGGAGACTGGAGAGTAGTTAGGAGGTGAGGGAGTGTCGAGTAAGTCGAAATTCCGTAAACTATTATTACTATTATTACTATTGTCGTTATTACTGCTAATATCGCTAATATTGTTACTATTATTATTATTATTATTACTATGATTGATAATAATATTACTATTGTCGTGTGGGGTAGATGAGGAGTCCGTTAAGTTTTCTGTTTCTATACTATTATTCGGGATTTGGTTTGCAACAAGGGGTGTGGTTCTCTTGGCCAATTTCTTTTTGAGGGCCCTATTCCAACGATTCCGGCGCCGCAACTGCGCTCTGCGTTTACCGTGGCCCGGCACTAATAATAATTCAACGGTAAATGAGGGAGGTTGAAATATCGTTAAGAGGTATTGCTAAATAATTATCGTTAACTATATTACCGTTGTCATTGGGAAAAGATACTTGAATCTTAGACGGGATAGTAGCCCGTTTATAAACTTAAATTTAAAGTGTTCTTAATTGTGGATTACTGATGATACAGAAGTATAAGTGAAGGGATAGTTAAGAGAGAACAAAAATTGAAAGGTAGTAACGTAAATTCCAAATGGTTTTTAAGAAAAGTTTCGAGTTTAGGAGTGTTCGATAGAGAGTCAGTCTTCGGAGATGTGAGCCGGATTAGAAATCGTTCGTGAACCGCCTTGAGGAGATTCTAGACAAACGAGAAATCGTTTGTGAACCGCCTTGTGGAGATTCTAGACGAACAGAGATCGTTCGTGAACCGCCTTGTGGAGATTATAGACAAACGAGAAATCGTTTGTGAACCGCCCTGAGGAGATTCTAGACGAACAGGGAGATCGTTCGTGAACCGCCTTGTGGAGATCCTAGACAAACGAGAAATCGTTTGTGAACCGCCTTGAGGAGATTCTAGACGAACAGGGAGATCGTTCGTGAACCGCCTTGTGGAGATTCTAGACAAACGAGAAATCGTTTGTGAACCGCCTTGAGGAGATACTAGACGAACAGGGAGATCGTTCGTGAACCGCCTTGTGGAGATTCTAGACAAACAAAAAATCGTTTGTGAACCGCCTTGAGGAGATTCTAGACGAACAGGGAGAGACGAGGAGGATGATCAGGAAGAGGACAGAGACAAGAAGTAATTAAATGATTATTAAATTGTCGAAATTTATTTTTTATAGATTAGAGAAAAAATCGGTCAAGGATCATTCCCAATGACAGTTGCCTAGCACGAGAGGGGAATTGAACCGTTAACGATAGATTACTATTGATGGTTATTATGGAATTTTAACTGATCGGGAGTATTATTGATTAAACTCTTATTACCTTAAAGATTTGTAACTCAAATTTCTTAATTATCTAAAGATCGTTTCTGAATCGAATGGGAAGGAGAAATAAGGACTGAGAGAGGATTTAGACTTACTACTTATTGAGAGCGTTGATATATATATATATATATATATATATATATATATACAGGGTGTCAGGAAATTTTTACCCCACCCGAGGAAGGAGGTAAATTGGCTTAAAAAGGAAGGACTTTTACTGTTTTGTGATATTCGCAATAATTAACGAAAAATTAATTAAAGAAGTTCGGCCAATGCGCGTGGCTAGAAGCATACGACGGCGAAGGCGGTCTGACTGTAACATAATGGCGGCGCGCGGCGAAGCGGTGATTGGGGAGAGGAGGAGCCTTCGCCACGCGCTTACACACTCATCGCTCCTCCCCTCCCCAATCACCGCTTCGCCGCGCGCCGCCATTATGTTACAGTCAGACCGCCTTCGCCGTCGTGTGCTTCTAGCCACGCGCATTGGCCGATCTTCTTTAATTAATTTTTCGTTAATTATTGCGAATATCACAAAACAGTACAAGTCCTTTCTTCTTAATTTGAGCCAATCTACCTTCTTACTTCGTATGGGCTAAAATTTTCCTGACACCCTGTATATTTATATATAACGATTTAGCCAAGGCGGGTCTATAGTCGCGGTCGGAGAGGCCCCGATGCTGGAGAACAAGTGACCCGGTTGATATTGGACCTTGTTCACTTCGTGCACTTCGCGTTTCTTTTTTTTGTTAATTTAACTCGCGAAAGCTAAGACTCAGACGCTCAAACTGCGGAAGAGGTACTGACAGTTGCAGAAGAATTTTGAATACGGAGTGACTGGGTCTTGCGTCTTGCGCTCGAGTTTTTAAAGTCATTACTCCTCCTCTTTTCTGAATAGTGGGAATCCCTTTTGGGCGAATGAGATAATTTCAGTTGCCCCTTCTTCTTAAGAACAAGGAGGCTGATTTTGGAGGGAAAGGCGGTTCTAAGGTTGTAATAGGCTGGCCCTTTGGTTCCAAAATTTGGCTCTATCCAGCAGAGAGTGGGAGCTTAGCGGACAGATTTTATGACTTGCGAGAGTCTTTTCGTGTTTCGGTTAGCGCTTAAGGGTGGCCAGGCGAATTGTTTAGTTTCCTCCCTTTTTTTGATTGCCGGCTTAAGATACTGCAGCCCTGAAGGGTTCCTGTTTTCATAGCTCCACGTGTGGAGCGCTAAAAAAAATTTTATTGCGGTTCTGATTCCGATTTGTTTAAAATTTTTAAGTTTCAACGACTGACCATCCCTAGCTCTAGTCTTTCTTGTATATTTTTGCTTCGAGTCTCTCGATCTCAGATATCCGCTGCAAGGATTAGATATACATATGTTTATAGTTGGAGCGATTCTCTTAAGAAGGATCGCTTTGTTACTAGAGTTCCGATGGTTCTAACGGACGTCCCAACTGTAAACATATGCGAGTTCGACTTTATTACAGTTCTTTATTTTAGTGGAAATTTCCTATTTATAATAACATGCTGTCCGCGTAGTCTAGACTCATTTATTATTTTTCGTTTCCTTGATCTGGATATCGTCGAGAGTTACCCGCGCACATGGTTATCGTATAGTTTTTGTATAGCTTCAAAGAAAGAAAAGAATCACAGCGTCCATCGGACGTAACAAATTAATTAAATTTAAATAAAAACATAAATTTATGATAATAATAATAATTAATATTGTAAAATTAACTCTTACGAGAGATACACACGAGTATTCGCGACCTCATTTTTTTCGTTTTATTGTAACACTATATACATTAATATGAAATGAGTTTTCTATAGACTTCTCGTATGAAAACTATAATTCTCACATCAATAAACTTCATCTATACACTCATCCAAGTTATACTTTTGAGATTCATGTGTAATTCATTAATAATTTGTCAAAAATACATGAGTGTGCATCGTTAGTTTAATTGAAACAAAAATATTAATTAAATCTAATTTAAACAGAAATAAAAACGTAACTCAAATTGCATTGAAAAAATAAGGTTATACTTTTTGGAATTTAAAAAAAATTGAAACAAAATTATCAATTGAAAGTATCAATAAATGATGCTTACTAAGTCTGCTAATTCTCTTAAAAGAAATATTTAATTCCAAGTAATGACGTTAAGAACTCATAATGAAAAGAGACAGTGCAGACTATATGAATTTAGAACACAAAAATCTAAAAACTTAAGTATTAATCATTTAATATAAAAAAATTGGTAAAAGAAAAATATTTTTGTTATATTAATAGACGCTATCCACTATAGAAAAAAATTATAATGAAAATAAATCATAAGCATCTGAGACATTTAAATGACTTGCGGATTTACTTCTTCGGAATCTTTTTGTTGTCTGCTAAGCCTCTGACCACCTTGGCGAAACCATTCTTTTGTGACATCTTCAAACTCTTTGCTTGTGAATTGATGTTGATCCGAAATTGTTGCTGAAATATTACAGTACATTAAATTAAATTTCATTTTATAAATTTGTTTATAAAAAATATAAAAATATATTTTACCTTGTATTCCCATTAATATAGACTTTAAGCTACTGATTTTAAAATGATTTCGTAATCCTTTCCAAGATGATTCTTTGGCAACTTCATTGGAAAATAAAGTTCGGTATATGCGAATTAAATTTTCCTTGGCGGACCTTCCGCCTATGCGAGATATATACAGCACCTTTAGAAATAAAACATACCGATAATACAATTTCTATCGTTCTATAGATGAAATTTGCATTTAAATAACTAAATTAAACTTACAAATTTGTTGTACTCATCTACACTTTCTGATAAACGGTTTTCAAAAGCTGTTACTTCATTTATATTTTTAAATGGAAAAGATTGTTGTATATTTGATGTATCCGTGACAGATGCTTTAGATTTTTGTTGATTATTTTGTTTTTCTATATTTGTTAAATGAACATTTAGATCTTGTATGCCTAATGTAACTGTAGTTATAGCTGTATATATTTTCTTAAAATGACCTGAAAAATTAATAGTATTGAGTAAACAGTGCCAAAAATAGATATATGTATATTAATAAAATTATAAGACAAAAATAAATACAATACCTTCCATTTTTTCGAGTCCTTCTGATATTAACGTATGTACATCCTGTATACCTAGAAACATTAAAGAAATATTAGATTATTCACACAATAAACAATACCCATACAGCACAACAAGATTGCAGAAACATTGTGGCAACGTTTTATCGCAATATTGCAACGTTGCATAAACGTTATAAAACGTTGCTGCAAGATTACAGCAAGGTTGCAGCAACTGTAAAATGTCCGCTTTCAGAAATATTACTACGCAACGTTGTAGCAATATTGCAGTAAAATATATATGTAATATTACTTTAGAAATGTGCCAATATCCAATTGGATTGAATTTTTTGTGTCTAATATTTTTCGCGTGAATTTTTTATGTACATTTTTCCTTTAGAAAACTATCCGGTGTTACTATCGATCTTAAAACGCATCTCAAGCTGAAGCTAGAATAGCAATCACATAAAATTTAATTATATAATTGTACTATTTTAGCTTTAGCTTGAGATTGCATTTTAAAACCGACAGTAACGACGAGTTTGCTAAGGGAAAAATAATATACATAAATTCACGCGAAAAATATTAGGCACAAAAAATTCAGTGCAATCATATTATTGACATATTTTCTATTTAATGATTATAATATAATAGTCATGACTGACTTATAAATATTATTTGCAGTTATATATATGTATTTTATTTTATGTATAAAGTAAATAAATAGATGTAGGGAACCGCAGGGAATATGATTGGTTCTACGTATTAAACACACAGTAGAATAGGTAAAAGAGCATTTATTCTATTTTGTACATGGATTTAATAATAATAGCGAGGACGCCTATAAGGCGGGTTTTTGTTAGTGCCGTGTGGTCGTGCTCCTGAGGGCTCGGTCTGCGTGCCGGCGTCCCGGACTCGGAGCTTGCTGGATCCTTTTTGGGTCCCCACGGACTTGGTTTCCAGTGAGGTCTGTGTAGCTCTAGAATCGAGCGCGCAAGCAACCTCCGTCGGTATAGGAGACAGTCGAGGTGGCGTATACCACGGGATGGCCTCTGTAAATGGTACCGGTGCCGGGGTCGAAGGTGGCGACCTCGTTATCTCCGTCGGCAGGATGGCGTTCACGTTCCTGGCCCTGCTAGGTTTCCTCTTAATGTTAGGCCGGACTATGTTTATGGAGCGGCGGAAAAGCTGGTGTCGTCGTTTGAGACTTGGAGTCAGGGAAGGGTCGTATATGACCTTCCTGAAACTCCTGGCGGCAGGCGTGGGAACTCTGACTCCCAGGATGACCTTCCTAGAGCGTGGTCGAGAGTCAGCTCCAATCGTTGGGAGGACTCTTCTTGGCGATAGGAAAGCTCCAGGGCAAGAGACCCCTGGTTTCCCGTGGTCGAGAACCTTTCTGGGTGTTCCCGATTGTAGAGGAGCCGGTCGCGTCCTCTTCCTCGAGGTTATCTCCTCTATCCGAGGAGGTCTGTTTTCCTGGTCCGTGGTGTCGCTCGGTGATCTTCTCTGCATGGATTCTTCTCTGTTGTCTTCGGTGATGTACGCTTAATGATGCGTGTATGATCGAAGAGAAAAGGTGATTTCACTCCGCGGGGGTCCCTCTTATATTTCCCGCGAGTTGACTTCGGCTTACGGGAAAGCACAGTTAGCGTGCGACGCCTGGCGGCGGTGCTCGGTACTTGGCGCGCGGCTTACTAGCCGCTCGCGAGAAAGCACGGCTGGCGGCAGCCGCTCGCGAGAAAGCACGGCTGGCGATAGCCGCTCGTGAGAAAGCCAAGTTGGCGCGTGTGCTCGGAGTCGATGCGCTATCGCGAGACGTATTATTGCGTCTCGTGTGGCGTGTACCGCCACAATAGATAATAAAAATTCATATAAATATATATATTTCATTATATTATAAATTGAAAATTATCAGTAAGATACATCATATAAAATATATATATAAAAACAAAAGAATCTCATTCTTCATTCAAAAATATATATATAAAATATGTATATATATATATAAAAACAAAAGAATCTCATTTGGTTCGCATTGCACATAGTATTACATATTAAAAAGTGCGCATAATATAGATATATATTATAGATATATATTATAGATGTATATTATAGATACATATCTATATAATATAGATATATATTATAGATAATATATAGATATATATTAGATTTTTTATTATTAACATATGTTTGAATCTGTTATCTGTTGACAGATAACAGATTCAAACATATGTTAATAATAAAAAATCTAATGCTCATCAATATGAAACAGAATATATTATTTTTTCGCGTTTTATCCTTGTTTTTCTACATTTCCGTCTTTTTCCCTTATAATTCTAACATTTGCTTGGGCTAGCCACTTCGATGCATATTCGGCAATGTCACTATCGGTTATGTCTTTATGAGACATATGAACAGCTTCTGTAATATATATATAAAACTATTATTCATTATATATTTTAAATATTAATCAAAGAAAATATACAAGGTGTCTGAAAATTTCGAACATAACTATAGTATGTAAGTAGACATACCAACTTAAACAATTTCATACTATTTTTCTAATTAGTAAAATTTTTAGATATTAAAAAAAGATTAGTGAATC
Organism: Camponotus pennsylvanicus; assembly: GCA_023638675.1. Classification (NCBI taxonomy): domain Eukaryota; kingdom Metazoa; phylum Arthropoda; class Insecta; order Hymenoptera; family Formicidae; genus Camponotus; species Camponotus pennsylvanicus. The sequence continues at coordinate 15,378 of JALHBL010000729.1, read as the reverse complement.
AAAATGTAGGACGAACTCTATCACAAAATTGCATGAAAAATGAGTAAAATATGATAACTTTTTAGCACGAATAGGAGATACTAGCTGACATCAAAGGTGAAGTAATGATGCGAGCGATACATAGATTATTTCTCGATGCATTGTGAGCCTGTTGCTAAGAAACAATCTCAGTCATTTTTTATTAAATATTGTGCCTACAAAAACTTATCTCACAGCATTGCGCGTTAATTCACTAATCTTCTTTCATTAATATCTCAAAATTTTACGTGATTATTTGAAAAATAGTACAAAACTTTTCGCTCAAATTGATGTATTCTACTTATATACTTGGTTGTATTCAAAATTTTTAGACACCTTATATATTCTGGTATTTTGATATCAATCAAATTAAATAAAATTAATATCAAATTAAATGAAAAAAATACTTACGTATTATAATTTTTGAAAGTTTCAAATATTTAAAGCTTTGTTTATTTTTTTTCCTGTCCAGCTGAAATGTTTGGCTACATCATTTGTTATTGCTTTTTTTAGTATATTTCGTATCATAATGTGCGCAGTACTTCCACCAATGAATTTAAAAGAATTTAGCTGAAAGGAATAGCCAACTTTTCAAATAATACTTTATTAATGTATATTAACAATATGGGGTAATTAATGTTCATAGTTTACATAACCCGCATGAAAAGTTGAATCAACAATTCTATATCATTATTTTCCATGTTACCTAACAAAGTAACAATTTTTTGATAAAACTCTAATCTATCATATTTAAAATAATTCATAAATATCTTTTAGTCTGGTAGTATAAATAAATACTACCAGAACAACTGAAAGTAATAATTGCTAATTACAATTTTATTAGCCATCTTCGTTTTATAGACGAACGCATATTTATGGACCGCTCTGCTAATAGTAAAATATACGAGAGATGTAGCACGAAGTGCTATATCTCGTCCATAAATATGCGTTCGTCTATAAAACGAAGATGGCTAATAAAATTGTAATTAGCAATTATTACTTTAGTATAATTTTTTACGGTACGAAAAATAATGATATAGAATTTTTAGATTCAACTTTATGATGCATTGTATTATGTAAATAATAAACACGAATTTATGAATACTTTATATATATCGTACCACATCATCCTGAAATTTCCTTTCCTTCAGTTGTTCTTCAAGAGATGTTAAGTTAACAATTGTATATATTGGGAATAGAATATCGATTTCTTGAATGCAAAATTGATTAGAAAATTGTTCTTTTTCCTGTAGCATATCCAATCTACTTTCAACAGTATTTAATTTATATAATATCTTGTTTAATTTCCATAGAACATTCTTCTTAAAATCTGAAATCAATATACATTATGTAATTAATAAAATTGTCTATTTATTGATAATTGAGTTGAATTGATCTATAATATATCTGAATTTTTCGCTTAGAATGACTTTTAAACTAAATAAACTTTCTAGAAATTTGTTGATTTTCTTACAGTACACTCTATATATTTATTTAGTATGCAAAATATCTAGGAATTATTAATATTTTTCTTAAAACTGACCATAAGTATCAAGATGTTCATTATTATTATTAGCATCCACAGCAGAATTTTCTGTACGTGTTATATTGTTTATAACTATGTCATTTGGATCTAAAAAATAAAGCATAAATTTAATGAACATTATATTATGCTTATGTATCATATTTAATACTTACTATTACTGTTTATTGTATTAAATGAAGTATTCTCGCGTAATATATTTTTATTTTGTAGACGTGTGTTTAGTAGCTGCTTCTTATTTGATACAAAACTTTCTTCCTGATTATAAATACTAAAATCTTCATCATTATTATCCACAGCAGAATTTCCTGTATGCGTTACATGATTTATAACAATATAATCATTAATTGAGTCTACAAAATGAAACAAATTTAATAAATATCGTGCTAATATATTGTATTATATCGTGCTAATATATTGTAATATATCGTATTTAATATTTACCATTACGGTTCACTGCATTAAAAGAAATATTTTCGCATAATGTATTTTTCATATTTTGTGCAGGTGTACTGAATAACTGCTTCTTATTTGATATAAAATACTCTTTTTGCGGAAAAGCAGGCAGGTTTTTATCTTGTCGGATATTATTTTCTTTATCCTTAGGCAAATCCTCTTCAGAAGATGAAAAATTTCTTTTTGCTTTCAAACGCCTTTTTATCTTTTCTCGCTTTTTTAATTCATTTGATGATCCAGCAGTATCATCTATATTGGATGTATCCGCTGCTCGAACTAATTTTTCGATGCCTTCTTCATACGTATCTAAATCATTTAAAATAAAATAATATAATAAAAGTTATATATAACAAAGAAAAATTTGTATTGTATATTATTTATATTCTTACTTGCAGTGCCGAAAACTTTTTTAATCGGTAATACCTCCCAATCTGATTTTTCTCGTGGCATCTCTTTTGTCATAATAGCTTTGTTAATACGTAATTTCGTTTTAAAATGGGTAGGCCAAATGCTTGATAAATTATCTGCATTATACCATGTGGCAGGTATTAATTGCAATCCGTCGTGAAACTCCGCAATAATAAATATGTCGTTATTCATTTCTTTGATATTACATCCACTCGATAAACATCCACGATAAACATGCATTAAACTGTATTGTAAGAAATATTTATTAAATAACGCGTGAAATTATATTTGATGGTTAAGAGGAAATATTGCAAATATATCTCGATCATTGCCATAAGGAATTTTCCATGTTTTACATAATAAATTAGTAATTGGCCAAGAAAAAATGTTATCATGATCTATTTTCATCACTTTAATGTTAAAATCGCTAGATTGACATGGTAATTCATAGACTTCCTTTATATATTTAAGTTTTTTTCCAATAAGAAAAATGTCTTTATTCTTTTTTTGTACTATGTTCAGAATCAAAACACATGTACCATTTTTTAATAAACAACAATTATTATTATAACGTTTGCAATGTATATTAAATTTTCTATTTGATATTGATAGATATTGATATTGAACATCAAAATTATGAGGTATTGGACCATCGCTGTGCAAAAATTTACATGAATATGATGTTTCATTATTGCTACCATATTCTGATTGTAAAATATTACAATTATCAATCTCATGATATCTTTTGAATAATTGCTGCAATGGTTTTTCATTTTTTCGTAATCGTTTTTTAATAAATGACATATAATTTTCAAATCGGAAAGCGCTAAAATTATCCAATGAACCATATGTTCTTACATCAGAACATATATGTATAAGATTATGTACATTATGTGATACATATTGTTTGCCATATAGTATTTCAAACGATTTAACAAAGTGATTCAATAAAGCTTCAGCATAATTTATTAATTCCCTTTGGCATGAATTTTGACGTATAAGAATCGTTACAGCAACATGTAGTGTTAGAAAATGAATATATATATCTCGTTTTAATATGTATCTTAATATAATAGGACCTGTATATAATAAAAAATTTCGAAATTCAACAGCTTTCCAATGTTTAACTTCTTTTATCGATCTAGGTCTTCTAGCAAAATCATTTGGTGCAGTTTTTCTAAATTCAATTAACAGATGTGATATTTTATTAATGGATCTTATATTTAAACGTACCGAAAATGGACCTTTCATCCATAAAATTATCATTTTCTTAACAACTCCTAAACATATAAGATGCATGTAATCAAGTGGAGTATTAGTTAAGGGTAAAAATTTTGGAATATTATTTAAAATAGAATAATTAATCTAAAAATCTTTATATGCATTAATGGCAAATAATTCGTCGTTTCTTAAAGGATAAGTTCTATTACATGGAAAACAAATTCTACCATTTAAATATTTTCCTTTAATTAAGCATTTAGTGCAACTATTAAATCCTGTGTGACTTTTTGTACATAATACAAAAGATTTTGCAGGTGCATCACATATTAAAGCGAATAACCTAATTTTAATTATCTTTTCATCATGAATAAAACCATTATTGATTAAATTAATTAAGTCATCGACAACAGATTGCAAAAAAACATTAGAATCAGTAGGTTTTTGATATCCAAAATAAGCACCAACTAGATACACTGTAGTATTAACCGTATTAGAACATAAAATTGGCCATAAAGATGCTTGCGATGATTTTACTAAAGGAAGACCATCAATATTTATAATTAAATTAACATATGTATTATCATTTATTGATAACATTTTTTTAATAATATCTTTAAAACCTAAGTAAAAGTATTCTCCCCCACATATTCTTAAAACATCAGTTTTTCTTGGAGTTTGTAATAATGTCCGTATATCTTTAGGTATATTATATGATGTATATTGACGAAAAATATGTAACAAGTCATTGCATGCATTTTGGGCAATATTATGAGATATTGCCCATGTAACTATAGCATTTTTCAATTCATTTTCATCATTAATGTTATCAGTGTTGTTTACTTCATTTATACTACAATTGTTATCAGTGTTGTTTACTTCATTTATACTACAATTATGATATTTAGAGCTGTTTGTTTGTATATTATTATTTTGCAACTGATGATTTCTTTCTTCGGTAGGTTCAATCAATACTTTTTTATCATGTGAATTATAAATATCAATTTCTGCAGTAGTATCATCATATAAATCTAAATTAGAATTCTTAGAAAAAATATTTGCAATATGCTGATTCGAGACATATTCATGACAACCTGAAATATCTATATCAGTATTATCTGCAATAATTCGTCTGCTATGGCGTTTAGAAACAAATTTCCTTTTACGTCCGTTATTCATATTTCTTACAATAAGTAATAATTACATAAATATCATACAACACTGCAAAAATTGAAATAAATATACAATAAATATACAATAGATGATAAAAAACATATCAAAACTTTTAATATATATTCATAAACTGATGTTTTTGATAATGTAGCATTAATTTTACGAACTTTTCATATATTACGTACTAATAATGTAAGTAAAACAGTTTGTATAACTTTTTTGATGTGTTTCAGAGTATTATTAGATATCTAATAGAAGCATTTATCTTTTATTGATAAATTTTCCTATTGAATTAAATAATGTTTTCCAGTAAATATAAAATTTTCCCACTTAACAATGTAACTGTTACGTACAAGGCATATTACATTGCAGTTACATTGTTGAAGTGAGAAATTATAACATTGATGTTATATTATATTACTGTTACTTTATTGGGTTTTGAAATGCATTAAATAAAAATGTACAAACCATTTAGTTTTGTCATATATTGTGACATAAGTGATATATCAGATAATTATTAAAGTCAATAACTTACGTACTGGAGTCTAAGTATTGAAGTTATGTATCGGATGCCTAAATCTGTACACCACAGCTTAAACCACAGCTTAAACCACAGCAAACACAGTTGCTACTGAAAATATTAATACATTTTGTTATTCGTAGTTATGGAAAATCTTAATTCTCTAATTTCACTTTTGTCGCAGTATGTAATTGCAATTATACATACTTCGAAATAGAAGTAATAATAGAATATAAAAGTATATAATAATAGAATAATAAAATAAAGAATAATAGAAGTAATAATAGAATATAGAAGTAATAATGTCTATACATATATAATATATACGCATACACACATTATTTTATTTCTATTATTATGTAACTGCTATAACTATGTTTACTGGAATGTATTATAAATGGAAAGTTCTATTCTATATTATTTGAAATGATAAAGCGTTGCTGGTGAGTGTACATGATGATTATAAAAATAATCAAAAAATGCACGAATAAAAGTAAGCCGAAGATTAGGTTAAGTTCACGTAGTTAGAATAAATTTTAAGATTAGGTTAAGTTAACGTAGTTATAATAAATTTTTTTAGAAAAACAATAATTATATTTATTACATACCTTCTTTGTATTTCCTTTTTAATTTTTAAGTCTCTTTATATTAGTCTCTTTGTAATAACGATGAGACACGTGAAGCCATGAAGCACGTCGAGCACAAGGGAAGTTCCTCATTCACAAGATGCGCATGTGTGATACACCTTATACGCAGCCTCGCTGCTCGTTATATATACAAATCACAAATACTTTCAATCTTATATATATAAGATTGAAAATTATAAAAATAATCTTTATAATAAACATTTTTGTATACTTACTTTAATTGTAAGCGACACATAACACGCGCGCGCGCGCACACACACACGCACACACACACATACACAGGATATATTATTTTCGCAATATTTTTAAAATGTTGCTGTAATGTTGTTTCAATAATATTGCAAAGTCATCTCTATACAACATTTCTGCAATATTGCATTGCAATGTGTAATATTGCGACGTTGCTGCAATATTGCTGCAAGTTTATGTGCTGTATGGGTAATAACTCTAATGAAAAAAAACGCTTTATTATGAAAATAATAAAAGTAAATTGAATTAAAGAATTTTAAAATAAAAATTACTTTTGTGTGGTACTAAAGTTCCATTAAGAATCCCCAGGTCAATATCATTGACAGCTGATGAATTAATAAGAGTTGAGATTGATTGATTTTTGTTAACTGATTGTGAGGCATTTGTATCTGTAAGATTTGGTGGATTTGGTATAACTGAACGTGAGTCATCAGAATCAGATGTAGACTCATTGTGAGAAACAGTTTTATTCAATTGTCTTGTGCGTGACTTCTTTATTTTATTTATATTGCTTTCATCACTTGAAGAATAGTTCGTTGCTCTCTGTCTAGCTTCCTCTAATGAATCTGGATTGGGATAAAATCGTATTTAGAAATTACATTATTTTTAAACAATATTAAAAAAACAATTACATAAATTCTAAAATAAAATATAACACCATAATATCCATGAAATTTAATGGGATAAGATTCCCATTTAGGATCATCAATAACAGGTGGAATTTGTTTCATGATAAAGATATTTATATTTTTCACCAATGGCCACCAGCATTCTGTTAAATTGGAAGAAAGCCATAATGATGGAACTTCTGATATTTTTTTTTTTTTTTTTTCCCCCCCTCTAAAAAAAAACACCACCAAAATTTTTCCCCTTTTTAAAAAATCTGTAAAAAAAGTAAAATTTGTTAAGTAATTTAATATTGTTTTCAATTATATATTATATCAATATATAAGTACTCACCATGAACATATTTAGTAGGTATACAGGGCCGGTTCTAACGCAGGTCCTCTCAGGGGGGGTGAGGCGCGAGGGGATCTCAGCGGCGCGGGGGAATGACGTCACGCGGGACGGAGGGGATTTCGTAGGCGCGGGGGAATGACGTCACGGGCGGGACGGAGGAGGGGATTTCGTAGGCGCGGGGGCTGCGGGGCGGGGCGGGGGACGCTTGTGTTGGATGTTTTATGACAAGTATAAACAATCATAAACCGATTCCGGTTGATAAACAGCGGTATTTGAAGAGGATTGGGTCTTCGGGCCGAGACTAACGTGTCGGGACATGTTTTTCGCAAACAAAATGGCTCTCGCGGTACCCTCCCCCTCTCCCCACAATATAAGTAATTCTGGATTTTTTTTTTTTTTTTCGAATTAAACAATATAAGCGGTATTCCTTTGAAGAGGATTGGGTCTTAAGGCTGACTAACGCGTCGGGACATGTTTTCGCAAACAAAATAGTTTTGTGCTGTTGCGATACACCCCCTCTCCCACAATATAAGTAATTCTAGATTTTTTTCCAAATTAAACAATATAAGCGGTATTCCTTTGAAGAGGATTGGGTGGATGGAAATGCGTGCGAAGAAATTACATCATGATTTAGACTTAAAACTTTATTTATGTTTTATGTATATATATATTTTTTTTTTCTTACGTACTATGAACTAAAAACTAAAGCTGCCAGCTCACAATCGACGAGCTGATGCTTGTTGAAAGCGTCACTCGCGCGTATTACATTAGATATTTCTTTTGGATTTATTACAGTAGACGCGATATTGGAGAATTGCGTAAACTTGACATCAACTGTTTCGATAATTTTACCCAATCGATCAAAAGTTACATCTATGCATTGATCGAGATCGAACATACGATGTAATGTCGATTCGACCATCATCAAGCATACGTTTGAAGATTCGAGACTTATGAGTTTGACGTCGTTAATCGTACGAACTCTCACTGTTAACGGTCCAACGCTTATGAAATTGTAGTCATCTTTAGAGTTGTTCCAAAGTAATTTTTGAATATTGCGACGTTGCTCGTAGAGTCCCTTCCACGTTTCGAGAGATAATATCAGTTCCTTTCCTCGATGATCTCCTATGGCAATCTCCACGTAACTCGGTGGACCCACGTTGATACCAATTTCGAGGAATTTGAATTCCGTAGCTGTCAATGCGTATCGTCTACCTAGTATACGAACCGCACGACGCTCCAACGAAATGCTACAGAAAAATTAAAATTAAAATAATAGTAATAATACAATTTGTAAAAAATATATATATATATAAAATAGAAAAAAGTTAAATGAAACTTACTCGTCACATTTGTTCTCAAACGATGGAGTTTTATCACGACTCGGTACGTAATTATTCACACGTCTTCCGCTGCCGCTGTTTCCGTTTCTTTCGACGTAATACATTTCTCTGGGAGTTATGAAAAGTGAACCACGAGAGCGGTGTTAACGCGACACTGATCGTATAAGAAATAACCGAGTATACATGACGCTCATCTTCCAAAAGTATAATGTGGTGGGGGGGATCAATGCTTTGAATTTTAGGAGAAGGGGGGATAACGCTCAGACAAAAAAATTCTTAGAAACGCATGGAAAGGTCTAGGAAGGGGAAATAAGAGATAAAACATATTAATGTTTAGATATTTTATTTTCTTGCAATTCTTTCTGGCGTTGCGACCACCAGTTAAATATTTTGAATACATTTTGTAATGCGCAATTCTTAACATGTTTTCCACATCGCATACTATTGGTAATATCTAATTTATTTAGAGAATCAATATCTTCATAGTCTGCATCCAAGGTTTCAATAATATAGCCGTTTCCTGCATCGTCTAGTATATCGGTCAGCCATTTTCGCTTTTCAAGTCCTTTAACGTACACGACAGACGATTCTTCTTCTTCTTCTTCGTGTATCGTACCAACGACAGCTGTTGTAATTACACGCTGAGCCAAGCCATATGGAACGTTTCCGTCTTCCCATTGTAATCCATGATGATTTCTAATCACCCACGAGACTTGACATCGCTCAGATTTTGTAAGCACGCTCCACGGTACGGGACTTGCGAAAAAGTAATGCGAGAGAACATATCCCTTTCTCAGAACCGCAGCTTCCTTCACAACAAAATTTCTCCCGACAATAAATCCTTGCAGATCCACAAACGTTGGTACGGACATGACGAGATCTCTCTCTCTCTCTCTCTCTCTCTTTCTCTCTCTCTCTCTCCCCGATGCATCAGTCGAGAGGAATGGGAAACTCTAAAATCATCTCGCAGCACTTTGATTTATATCCTGCTTCTCCTCCCCTCTCTCTCTTGTGTCGATGTTATCGCTTAGGTGATTTTGCGTACAACGTTGGTCAACGGATTGTACTGGATCACACGATCGTGTATGATGAGACAGTACGCAGTGGTATTCGCCGGCACGTTCTCCTTACATTCGAATTCCAATCTCACATCCACGGTTGCGCTCTTGACCGATTCGTTTTGTCGAGAACAATCGATAATCACGAACGGACCCTGACGTTGAAACTGTAAGATGGAGAGACTCGGCTCGAGATACTCGTATCCGTAATAGATCTTGCAGAAGCGCGCGTACGTGTCGTAGAGAATGGCACATCTGCCTTTTTCGAAATCCAGATTCATATCGTCGTACGGATAACATTCCGAATTCAGATAGAGTTTCACGTTGATTAATTTGCAGTGGTCGAATCGACTCGTATCCTCAGACATGATATTTTTCCGGTTTGTCTGCAGAGCGAAGACAACGTATCGTGGTTTCTCCAGTTGAGTCGCGGTCTTAATGGCCCACGAATGCTTGGTTGTAAGCTGCAATAGCGGAAACTCGTATAGATCCCACGAGCGAAAACCCATGCTGAGATATCGTCCGCTTTCCAGAGCACGCAGCATCGACAGTTTTTCAATCTCGCTCAACAGCACGTGTGGCATTCGCCATTGTATCTTGAATATGTTGATCACAGGTTCCAGTGTCGAATCTCCAAACAGACAATTATTATTGTTGCGCGATCGTATTAAGATCAATTCGTGACGAGCGTTAATCACCACTCGTTTATAATCCTCGCAAAATCCCAATAACATGTGGAGCGGTACGCAAAAATTGAAATGTCCATTCTCATAGGTCCACGGATCCCAGCCAGCGTTTTTCATAATCACGTTTCTATCGGATGATACCGTTACATAGTTTTTGAGCGTAGTAGTTATTCCTACGTTTCTATTGCGATCAATCTCAACGCCATCGAGTTCGTATCGAATCTCATCGAACATGAATGCGGCGCAATTATTTGCCAGTTCCACATCACTTCCTTCAGCTGGTTTGGTTTTCGTTAGTTGTCCCTCGATGTATAGGAAACTCTCACACGGCAATGTATACAGATCCTGTTGTTGTATGGGTATTCTTATCTCGTCACTGTGTCCGAACGTTGTATTGGCGAACGGGTTGTACGTGTGAGTCTCGATCTTGATGATACGATTGTCAAAGATCGGTTCATCACCGATGTTGAGAATGTCAGTCATCGTTCAGCTGTTTCGCACCGCAAATCCCAAAGATTGTAAAAACGCAACGTTCGATGCGCTGAGTTTCTTTTTCTTGGATGATTTGATATTAGCGAACGTCGACGTTGTTGTTGTTGTTGTTGTTGTTGTCGGTGGTGTTGCTGGTCTCGTAAAGATTGCGTTATCTCTCACGTCTTTCGATCCGTTCAATACGAGCATCTCATACGTCGCATACGTACGTGCAATCTTACGGTGATCTCTTCTCCTCGAAAATCAAGCAATCGTCCGTTCTGGTCGACAATGCGTAATGTTAAATCCGTAATGCTCCGCGCGATGATCGGCAGGTAAATGATCTGGGCAGGCGTTTCCGACATCTTATATCCCGGTGGTACCCTCGGTGAAAATTCATGTATCGTATGAACGAGTATGCCGTTGTTGTACGCACCCGCAGTCACGTTACACTCTATACGGATAATATTCACGTTGAGAATGTTAATCGGCATGTTTGATTCGTACCATTTTCGCGGCTCGAGAATACGATTCGAGAATCCTAGCAGCGATCCAATGTTGTCGGGTTTGGTAAAGTTTATTCTGTAGGCACATTTGATCTCGCTCCTCATTGTATTGTAATTAGCGCGGAGCACTATCGGATATTCACCATCTTCATAGTCAATGTGTTTCTTATCGCGATGTTTCCGTGAAATTGCTTGTTTCAAAAATTCATGTATATTTTGCAACTCATACGATCCCTCGGGAATCATAATTTCCTCGTCGTCTTTGCCAAAGTAAAATTTATTATTCGAGGAATTTACATTCGGTATCGTGTGATAAGTCTCAAAATCCGTTAGACCGAGCTCGTATTCGCCGTCGCTCAAATCTATGGTGGGAAAGAAGTTTGCCGTGAGAACGCTACTCTTCCCAGTCAATGTGAACGTCATAGACATGTCGACGAAACTGTTTAACGAATACTGAGTTAAATAGCGCAATATCTGTCTTTAAATTCACATGCATCGACCGTTCGAAGAAACTGCAAGCACAATTGTCCGCAGATGCTCTGATCGTAAGTTTGAACAGATGTGTAATTGTACTGTATCTTCATTACGTTTCGTCCGAGATATCGCACCAATTCATTCGGCGGTCGAAGATTGCCGAAACTGTCGAAATATATAGCGCGATTCCCCCTCTTTGCATACGCTACCCAATGAGTACCTGGTCCTTCGACGCTATCCAAATTTACAATGCCGCTCTCGTTTTGATATATACCACCGATCGGTAACGAGTTGCGCATAAAAACACCTCTAAAATATGGAATGCGCATACGTTTTGCTAGTTGCAGCAATTGTACGTTGGTAGTTGTGCCCTGCGGCATTTTTAGCGTCTCTTTGACGTTTTTTTTTTTTTTTTCTCGTTGAGGCTCCTCGTCCATATTTGTAAGGAGCGAGATATAATCCGTGACCTTCCATAGCGCGATTGTGACGTAGCATCTCTTGCAACTGACGTTGCGCGGCTTTTCCGTCGTTCACCGCCTTCGCTACACCAGCCGCTCCACCGATCAGGGATCCGAGCGCACCCAACATTGGTAGAATTGGCAATACACCGCCGCATTTCGCTACCGGAAGTATCCGTTTCTTCGCCGTTTTTTTCTTCGTCTTCGTCTTCAGACCCATACCGAGCTTCGTCTTGGCTTTCATCGCTGTCCAGACAGCTGTGGCGGCGGCTCTCTCACCGAGAGTCGAATCTCTCGCAACGATGCGATTCCGCGCTTTCTCGGCGAGTATCTTATCCGCCGCGTGTCTCTCGGTGAGATCGTTGCTCCGAGAGTATGCAATATCGTGTTCGCGACACGCCGCGTCCAATGGATTTATACCTCGATCGCCTCTGACTAATCGCTTCTCCAACCGTGTGCCTGGCCCGCAAAACTGATAGCCGGGAATATGGAATTCGATCGGAAGTGCGTTTATCGCGTGATTTAATAGGCCTCTACCTATTTTCGTTGACATTCGCTGCAATTCTTTATCAATGGCGTCGGACCGTCGATGTGCGTTTCTTGCCACGGCTGATTGTAATGTTCGTAACAGCGACGATACGTCTGAACCTCCGGATCCGCTTTTATGTGTTCCGGAAGTTTGTCCCACACGTAGTGGACGTAATCACCGCACGTTCTCAATAGAACTGCTTTCGGCACAAATTGTAGCTGTTCGACGCTCAAATCGCGAATGTCGGAAGGACTTGATAGCAGAACGAACATTTTTTCTCTACTGAGCGACTCGTGATTTCGCACACCTATAAATAGGCAGGCGTTCGATCCAATCGGTAGTGTTGAAAAAATGAGATTCGTGCGACAACCTTTGACGATACGCGTGACGAATTGTGACGACAGATTACGATCAATGGAGGACAACGCGGAGATGCGCAAGCACGGTACGATGCTACCGACTACTATACGCGCGATCGTTTGCGGTCCCTCGAATTGTGGTAAAACCAACGTTCTGATAAGTCTACTGGAAAGCCCGCACGGTGTACGTTTCGAGAACGTGTACGTGTACTCGAAGTCGCTGCAACAGCCGAAATATCGATATCTGGAGAATTTGTTGACGCCGATTGACGAAATCGGCTATTTTACGTTCTCCAATAACAGTGACGTTATTCCACCGAGCGAGGCACGTCCAAACTCGATTTTCGTCTTCGATGATGTGGCGTGCGACAAGCAAAATACGATAAGAGAGTACTTCTCAATGGGTCGTCACTCGAACGTCGACTGCTTCTATCTCTGTCAGACGTACGCGAGAATACCAAAACATCTTATACGCGACAACGCGAACCTGCTGATCTTGTTTAAACAGGACGGTACCAACTTGAAACACGTGTACAACGATCACGTGAATACCGACATGTCGTACGGGGATTTCAGTGAATTATGTCGTACTTGTTGGCAACAAAAGTATGGATTTCTAGTGATAGATAAGGACAGCTCATTTACGAACGGGCGATACAGAAAAGGATTTAACGTGTTCGCGATACCGCAAAACGATTAGTCGCTGCCGACACTCTGTCGACATGGCTGAAAGCGATAATATTCGCGAGCGTGAAAAGATTGCGAGGGAGATTGAGAAAACGAGCGAATCGATCCGCAAGAAACATCGCGCTTTGAAGACTGGTAAGATCGACGACGATATCGCGGTCAAGACTCATTTTAGGCCTATTATCGAGCCACTACAAAAAATCGTCGACAACTCTAACTTAATCGCGGTGAAAAACGAGCCGGAGAGTAACGCTGACGCTATAATTAAAACGTTACCCATCAAGCGGTACAAGGAGGAAGAGGAGGAGGATACGACACCGAAAAAGAGACAACAATTGAAGGTGAATCGTTTATCGACATCGCATACATCGGATGAACCGCTGATAACCTCCACACCGTCCGCGACAACGAGAATCGTACAACCCACGATACCCGAATCACTCGCAATCGAAAATGTTTTCGAAACCACGGGCAACCCGCTCGAATCACCATCTGTTCGAAACATGTTACAAACGTTGGAAGGTCAAAAAATGTTACAAGAGCACTTCGGGCCACTGGCACAAAAGTACATGAGCGCTCATCTTAGTGGTGACAAAAAAACCCAGATCGATTACGTGTACGGTATCTATTTCGACAAGAATGAAATGTGGCTCGGTAACAAACGATTCGACATCGGCGCAGATGACTCTATAATCATAGACAAAGTGAGGTACATTGGTACACCTGGATTATATGAGTTGATCTTCAAGAGAATTCCCGATGATGACATATACACTGAGGACGATATGTAAAAATATAAGAGCATATTAATGGCGACGAGTGCGCATAAACGTCAATATGATGCCAAAGGTCAATTAAAGAGCAACAGGGATACAAGTATAAACACATAATTGCACCGCTGATGTCGATCGAAACGAAAAAGAAAAATAAGCGGTACGGGAGTATCCATACCCTGCGCGATGATGCCAACTGACAATAAGATCGATTACGTGCACTGGGACGATCCCAACGAGCTAGTGGATCGTCTACGATTGCCCGACGCTTCGCACCGTGCTGGCTCGGCAACGCTCACGACAACGAGATCCTGTCGATCCTAGAGGAACTTCGCGAAGTCGGCCTTTATTATAAATTAAACGGTGTCTCAACGAAACTGATCAGTCAATCGACGTCACGTATCGAGAAAAAAATGCCCATCAACAAATTTGGATTATTCGAACAGAGAAATGAAGCAGCTAGAACAAGGGATCATTGGGGCAACTGGGTTACAAGTTACTTGCGTGAAAACGCTCTGTGTCGCGTCACATGTTACCATGACGCGAGGTCGCGCAAGATTCGCCGTCTAGCGCAACCTGAGGCTGATACCGATGCAGTCAACAAAGCTGTAATGTGGAACAATGCGTTAAAACGTTGAAGAATCAGCAGAAAGAATCAGACGAGAAGCTGACTGCGTTCGGAGAAGGGACGTGCGAGCTTTTGCAGACTGCGATAAACGAGCTTCAGCGTGCGATTAACACTAATTCAGAAACAGCTACGAACGGCTAAGAAGCGGCTATTGTACAATTATTGAACATCTACAAAGGCTTATCGAACTGCGATACAAACAATTCAAGGATCG